>CM067360.1:42675444-42745837 GCA_034401795.1 Chaetoderma sp. LZ-2023a | reverse complement strand
CGCATGACACGTGTTGGTTTTACCTCCCTAGATACTGACCCCGGCCTCTCCGCCCCACAGAGGCTCGGTCTTCAGGCTCTATAGTTGCATGTGTTAGCCAATAAATGAGCCAGAGGAAGTAGTAGTCGGCGCAGATGCGCGGTGGTGGGGGGCGAGAGCATCCGCCGGACTACCTCTGACTCCCTGCCCAGTAGGGGCACCTAACTGTTTTTAATCTGAGTGTTTTATTGAGTGAAAGCCGATATTTAGCAATATCAAAAGTATTAGGGGAGGTAAGTATCAACTCTCTCGTGAAAAAAGAAATCCTAGATTTCGTTTATTTTGCTTTGGAAGCATTTAAACTTATTTATGAGCTGCACTGTAAGTAAAGATGATACGCTAGCGACTCCTCTGAACATCTGTCAGTTCACCTACCTATTTAAAATTTGTTCATCCGCTACAGTTTTGCTTTTTCATAACATTGAAATATGAGTGTACGCTACTTCCATACATGGAAGAAGTTGGTTTGAAAACGATATAGTTCATATGGTTTGTCACAGGCATGACGCCCCCTTCCCCCCCCCCCCCCACACACCAATGTACATGTTGACCCGTACATGCCTCTACATTATTATTATTATTATTATTATTATTATTATGCAAACACATTGCCAAAAGCTTATAGGTAAACAATTACATTCTAATCAGTAATCACAGGAAATTTCACATAGGACACACTGACACACTTATTGTACATTCGTAACTTCAGAAAAAGTTGTTGCTGCACTCTGTAGCATATACATTTATATATGAATAATAGTAGAATTATAGCCATCGTCAACCTCTCCCACCTACCTCGATCATCACACTCACATCCATCCATCCCAGATATTACATAGTACACCCAGTCCTTTCAAGAATGGTAATGGATCCGCAATTAGGCCTACTAGACTACAGAGTATTTGTCACATGCATTGAAATATTGCCGATTTTCAGCATTGTCCATGGTTTACCGTAGTTATAGGGCTATTATTATGCGAATATAGCTATCCATGAAACCAATTAAAATGAGTAAATATCATAATAGATTTTTAAAAATCATGATTTTTGATTTCTTGAATGAAGACTTCGCTTCAACCTGACATAATTTATGTTATGGTAGGTGAAGTCTATACTGTTAAACGCATGTTTTAAAATATGTTACTTTTGTACTACAGACAGAGAAATATTGACCCAGCTCACAGCGCCGTTCCCGGTGTGACGTCACAGCGAGTGGTGATGTGATTCAGATTGAGGCGTCATTTAATCTCGTTAGTTGGGCTGCCTAACATATTTTTCTCACTCCAATGTGACGCTATTGTGTTTAAATAGTGTAGTAGACCATAAAATTAATTGAAACTCGTTATCGACCGCAAGTCCTCACAAGACCTTTAATGGATTTAATTAATTTTATTTGTCTCGCCTGCGAAGCAGGATCGAGACATAGGTATCACTTTTTCGGCGGCGGCGGCGGAGTAAACTTTAAAGTTAAGTTTATATCTCAGCAATGCCTGATCCAATTGGAACTAAACTTGGGTGCATGGTAATATACATCAAAAGGAAGCAGCCCGCCCATGAAAAGGCCATGAGGTCAAAGTTACGGGGGTCAAAGGTTACAGTATAATCTTTGTTAATATTTTACTTTAGTTTTTGCGTTTAACAAATGTTATTGCCTTATATCTCAGCAATGCATGATCCAATTTGAACCAAACTTGGCTACATGGTGATATACATCGAAAGGAAGCAGCACACTTATGCAGGCATCACGAGGTCAAGTTTATGGTGTCAAAGCTCATGGTATAATCTTTGTTAATATTTTACGTTAAGCTTTTGCGTTAAACAAAAGTTATTGCCTTATATCTCAACAATGCCTTATCCAATTGGAACCAAACTTGGGTACATGGTGATATACATTGAATGGAAGCAGCCCACCGATAAACTGGTCATGACGTCAAGGTTATGGGGTTAAAGGTCACAGTATAATCTTTGTTAATATTTTACGTTAAGCTTTCGCGTTAAACAAAAGCTATTGTCTTATATCTCAGCACAGCCTAATCCAATTGGAACCAAACTTGGATACATGGAGATATACATCGAAAGGAAGTAGCACACTTATGCAGGCATCACAAGGTCAAGTTTATGGTGTCAAAGCTCATGGTATAATCTTTGTTAATATTTTAATTTAATATTTTACGTTAAACAAAAGTTATTGCCTTATATCTCAACAATGCCTTATCCAATTGGAACCAAACTTGGGTACATGGTGATTTACATTTAACGGAAGCAGCATGCTGATGCAGACATCATGAAGTCAAGGTTGTTGGGGTCAAAGGTCATGGTATAATCTTTGTTAATATTTTACGTTAAGTTTTTGCATTAAACAAAAGTTATTGCCTTATATCTCAGCAATGCATGATCCAATTGAAACCAAACTTGGGTACATGGTGATATACATCAAAAGGAAGCAGCATGCTGATGCAGACATCATTCGGTCAAGGTTATGGGGTCAAAGGTCATGGTATAATCTTTGTTAAGTTTTTGCGTTAAACAAAAGTTATTGCCTTATATCTCAGCAATGCCTGATCCAATTGGAACCAAACTTGGGTACATGGTGATATACATCAAAAGGAAGCAGCATGCGGATGCAGACATCATTCGGTCACGGTTATGGGGTCAAAGGTCATGGTATAATCTTTGTTAAGTTTTTGCATTAAACAAAAGTTATTGCCTTATATCTCAGCAATGCCTGATCCAGTTGGAACCAAACTTGGGTACATGGTGATATACATTGAATGGAAGCAGTCCACTGATAAAGCGGTCATGATGTCAAGGTTATGGGGTCAAAGGTCACAATATAATCTTTGTTAATATTTTACGTTAAGTTTATGCATTAAGCAAAAGTTATTGTCTTATATCTCAGCAATGCCTGATCCAATTGGATACATGGTTACCTATAATGGTAGGATGCAACATGATGATGTTGGGGTCAGAAGGTCAAAGGTCGATATAACTGTGACCTTGATACAGAACTCTGCTTTTCAACATTAAGTTTTTGCGTTTAGCAAAACCTCTCAGCTTATATTTCAGGATTGGTTAAGCCTATTGCAAGGAAACTTGGATACATGGTTACCTATAATGATAGGATGCAGCATGATGATATTGGGATCACAAAGTCAAAGGTCAACGTCACTGTGACCTTGATATAGGACTCTGTGCTATTTCAACATTAAGTTTTTGCATTTAGAAAAACTTCTCAGCTTATATTTCAGGACTGGTTAAGCCTATTACAACTACACTTGGATACATGGTTACCTATAATGATTGGAAGCAGTGTGATGATGTTGGCCTCACAAGGCCAAGGTCAATGTGACATTGATACAGAACTCTGTTATTTCAACATTGAGTTTTTGTATTTAGCAAAGCTTTTCAGCTTATATGCAGGATTGCTTAAGACTATTGCAACTAAACTTGGATACAGTGTTACCTATAATGTTAGGAAGCAGCATGATGATGTTGGTGTCAGAAGTTCAAAGCTCAATATCACTGTGACTTTGATACAGAACTCTGCTTTATCAACATTAAGTTTTGCGTTTAGCAAAATATCTCGGCTTATATTTCAGGATTGCTTAAGCCTATTGCATCTAAACTTTGATACACGGTTACCTATAATGATAGGATACAACATGATGATTTTGGGATCACAAGGACCACGGTCACGGTCACTGTGACCTTGATCTAGAACTCTGCTATTTCAACATTAAGTTTTTGCGTTTAGCAAAACTTTTCCGCTTATATTTCAGGATTGGTTAAGGCTATTACAACTTGGAAACCTGGATACCTATAATGGTAGGAAGCAGCATGATAACATTGAGGGCAGAAGGTCACAGGTCAAGGTAACTGAGACAAACAGGGGACAGGCGAGACATTTACTTCCACACAATTTGTGTTTCTTTTTCTTGTCTAGTGTTTTATTATTCCAGGCAATCCAGTTTTAAGATTAACAAAAATTGTTAGTTTTTGTGTCTTGTGTAATTTTCCAGGTGGAGCATATGGAAGTATCAGTGTAACGGTGAGAACAGTTGGAGGAGGTGAAACCTGGAGTTCACAGATTGCACTTCAAGCTAAAAATGGTACATCACAGAATATTGGAGAAGCCCTGGGTAGCAG
The DNA here is from genome assembly GCA_034401795.1 of Chaetoderma sp. LZ-2023a. Taxonomy (NCBI): domain Eukaryota; kingdom Metazoa; phylum Mollusca; class Caudofoveata; order Chaetodermatida; family Chaetodermatidae; genus Chaetoderma; species Chaetoderma sp. LZ-2023a. The sequence continues at coordinate 42,741,652 of CM067360.1, read as the reverse complement.
GACAGAATCAGAAACACCAACAGGTGGTCAAGATTATGATATCTTGGACACTGTGGTCCACTTTCAGGTAATAATAAAATTTTAGCTCTTTCAACAAGAAATCTGGTGCAACAATTAGTTTATAATGGAATGAATATTTGGAACTAACTCAACTGAAATCCTTTCAAGCTAAAGGCAGCAACAGAGTTCACTCAAATTAGTTACAAAATATTCAACAGCATACCTATTTATGCATCATCCTTTATTAGCTCATTATTATCAACGAACTAAGTTTCTTAGGTCGGGTTCATACTAGAGAGTAATTGGGAATAAAGCCATGCTTCAGTATGGCGTTATTCCTGATTAAAACTCTAGTGAGAACACGGCCTTTTTCACTTCAAGAGTATACTTACCTCCCTAACACTCTTTAATATTCCCAAATATCGACTTTCACTCAATAAACACTCAGATTAAAAACAGTTAGGTGCCCCTACTGGGCAGGTAGTTAGATGACTGTCCAGCTGATGCCAGCCCCCAACCTCGCGAATGCGCAGACTAGCACTTCCTCTTTTCCAATTTATTGGCTAAAGAGACACATGCAATTCTTTATTGTACAAGTTTTCTGCTAAGTTTCTCTTAATTTCTGAAAGAATATCACCCAAGGATAATGTTAGACTGTGGAAAGTCTCCAGATGATGGCTAGGGACCAAATTATCAGGTGAATCCAACTGCATAATTGTCTAGTTTAGCGTTTTAATCCCATTGTAGTGTGTTTCCGTGATTCGTGATTAGACGTGTCAAGTGCCTAAAAAACTGGTTTATTTCTATCTGGCGCTATGAAATACTAATCTCTCTTTGTGTTTGTGTCCACAGGTATCTATCGATGATTGAACAGGACAGCACATCGTCAGAGGGTTTGTTTTTCTCTCCACCAGGGTTCCATTTCCTACTAACAATGTTAGAAAAGAAGTAATCAAAATCTATGCTCAGTGAGTTGGAGGTCTCATGAGAAGATCTCACTTTGCCCTCTTGGTTCACTTCCCTCCCTTAATGGTGGAGAGATTTAAGAGGTCATAGAGATTGGTGGAGCTTCCAGTTCATCAGATCGGATGAGTTGTCTATGCTAAAGACGCAGGTATTCTAAGTTATGATATTAGGTACTTCAAATTTTTTAGAAATATTTCTAAAATCTGCTGCCAATTTATCATTGTTTATCTGATGTTTGCGTAGTTTGTATTACTATCCTTTCCAGTTAGTATGTTCTGAATTATGAATATAATTCGTCCTTACACCTGGATGTTGTTTTCAAGTCGGATTAACTTCTTATTTTTGAAGTTATGATGTCATAATCAGCCTTGCACCTTTATTAATATCATAAAGTTTTGTCCAACGCTGGTTTATCTGTTAGTGTAGTGGCCACCAGCCCTCTCTTTATTTTGGTTTTGAGTTTTACTAATTCATTAACTAAAATACTCATTGTTTTCGTCTTATGGCCTATTTCAGAAACCTGGTTGTTCTGCTTGCGGCAGGTTTCTCAAAACTAGATTCGCCCCTCACCTGTGTTTTCAATGTCGTCCATGTGGCCCATTGTTAAATTGTGACATATGTAAACAGTGGGTGGGGGGGGGGGGGGGTTGTTGGTGCGAATTAATGACTGAGTTCTTCTCATTACAGGCCAAGGAGAAGGTCTTGGTAAGAAGGGTAAGAGGAAGGCTTCATCCACTATGGATATGGAAGCCTTCCGTCTTGAGATGGTGGGAGAGATGAAGAAGATAATAAAAGATTTGGTCCCAGAGTTGCTTTGCGGCATACTCCCTGGGCCAAATCCTTTATTGTCTTCTTTTACTGCTCCAGAGCAGATAATCCCCACCTCTGAATCGGTTCTCTTTAGTGACTTACCAGTTTTCATCCAAGATTCAGAGGTGACCCCATTAGAGGGGGCAGTCCACTATGAGGACACTGGCAGCAGGCTTGCCGCGCCGGTTGTTCGTGGACAGGTGTCGCTGGAGCCTGGTTCCCGCTTATTGGGTTCCCAGGATTATCCGCACCCTACAGGTACCACTACCTCTTATGGTACCTTTCCTGGCCAGTCCGGTTTACCATTCTTCACTCACCTGGAGTCAAATCTTTCTGGCCAGGAAGAAGAGGATTATCTGCTGGGTTCCCCTAATGCCGTGGCCATGGAAATTGACGTACGTGCACACCTCGCGGGGAACACGGGCAACATTTTCTATGGGTCTACTCATGCAGGAGTAGCATTAACGGTGCAGAAGGTAGCCTGGGCTGGATCCGATGGCCAGCATTACCGCATACCTCGGCTTGCCGATGGTGTAGCTGGTTCTGGCCAGGGCCATGGTGTGGCGAGTTTTCATTCCCCACTCAATGCCACGGTGCCCGCTCCTGGTCAAGCCAGTGTGTTTAGCATGCCTGCTCTGTCGGGCCTGCATGCTTTCTCTGTCTTGCCAGGAGTATCAGTTCCTCCAGCCATGCAATCACCTGTGAATGCTCTAGAGGATGACAAAGGCCCGCGCCTAGTCAAGCATTCACAGGTGGGCACAGAGGAAGACTGGTCTGATGCTTGTCATTGGCTAATAAATGTCAGGCCAGATCTTGCTGTGGATCAGTTGGCCAGCCAGTGGAACAAGCGCCCGTAGCTGGCAGATAAGCCGACTGCTACCGCGATGCCATCTCTGCCACTGGCGGAACATATTGTTGATGTTTACAGTGGCAGAGACATCCATTAAGGTGAATGGACATCTCGTGAAGGCCCCTCGTGAGGTGGCAAAGCAATGCCACATTGTACTTGGTGAATACCAGAGGTACGGTGTGGTGCCTAAGCTGAGCACGGATGATCGTGCTGCGCTAGGCGAAGATACACGGCCAGGCTCCCGATCTGACATGGGAATGCTGTGTATGAATGTTTTGCGTTCGGCAAATACCGTGTTGCGCGATGCGGAGGAGAGTTTGAGAGCATCTATTGCAGCGCTTTTGCATGTCTCCCAGCTGTTACAGTCCGGTCTTAGTCCGGTGACAGTTCAGAGAGACATCCAGGATGGTATTAACCTGGTTCTGGACTGACTAGCCTGGTCTGTGACAGGAGTGTCCGGGCACGGTGCACAGTTGCCTTAGACAACCTGTGCCCATCCCAGGACTTGTAAAATAGGCTTCTGCATACACCTATGACAGGTCCTGGTCTCTTTGGAGGTGAGGGATGTAGGCACCTCCAGGAGACGGTAACCCTGGTCAATAACCAGAGGGCTTTGCGCGAGCAATTTGAAATGCTCCTCAGAGAGCGTGTTCGCGCAACACCCCCTGCGTATCATCCCCTGCAGGCACAGGGTGGTGGTGGCCAAGTCAGAGGCCAGCCACCAGCGCAGCGCTGGCCATGGCCGCAGAAGCTCCGGCTAGCAGCGAGGGGTTGCAGGCTCATGCCTGATGAACCGGTTGCCACAGTAAGGACCATTCCAGTGCTTCTGGATCCAGAGAGTGCCACTCTTGCATTGCTCATGTCCACCTCTCTCCCTAAGTGGACCAGTGGGGGGGGGGGGGTGCCAGCTGGCTAACCACATGCAAGAGTGGGGACAGTTGACTCAGGACCGTTTAGTCTTGCAATGGCTTTCAGTCAGGTATCATCACGACTGGATAGTAGGTCTGCCATCGCAGCTGTCTCTGGTTCTGATCTGGACTCAAAATCCAAGAGATCCAGATCAACAGTTGTGTATAGACGAGGAAATAAATTCCCTCATATGAAAAGGAGCAATTCAACCGGTACAAAATTGTTTGGGCTTCTATTCAACCGTGTTCCTAGTGACAAAATGCACTGGCGGGTGGAGGCCAATTGTCAACCTCAAGCCACTGAACAAGTTCATAGACATGCCAAGTTTCAAAATGGAAACAGTGAAATCGGTGTTAGCAGGGTTGGAGAAAGGAATGTGGATGGCGTCAATAAATTTGAAGGATGCATATGTCCATATTTCCACATTCCAATGGCGAGGAGTTTTCGCCGGTACCTGAGGTTTGTATTCCAGGGCCGTCACTGGGAATTCACGGTTTTACCCTTCGGAATTTGAACAACTCCTCGGGTCTTCACCAGGGTGGTCCTTGCGATAGCTGCATACCTACGCAGGAGAAGCATAGCAGTTCATACGTACATAGATGAATGGCTATTAAAAGCACACAATCAGGAAAGTCTATCAGCAAATCTGGAGATAGTTCTAAAAACTCTCACAGACTTAAGCTGGATAATTAACTTTCAAAAACCAGAGCTGACTCCATCCCAGAAGTTTGTTTACCTGGGAATGTTCTTCGATCTAGAGATAGGATATGTTTATCCTACTCAGGAGAGGGTACAAATACTCATCTCATTAATACAGTCAGGGTTTATTTGAGAATGCTGGGGTTGATGGTTTCATTGGAACCAGTCATTCCACAGGCAGCCTTACGCAGGCGGCCTATCCCGTTGTTTATCATGACACGGTGGACCCAGAGTACAGGATCACTGGGCTCAAATGTGCCGGTATTGGAGCCTCTTATTCACCGCCTTCGATGGTGGATGGTGAGAGAGAATCTCCTGGCGGGGGTGATGCTCACCCCTCCCCACCCTCAGATAATGATGTATACAGATGCACCAATGGAGGGATGGGGAGCTTGCCTGGAAGAAGCCACAGTATCAGGGCTTTGGAATCTGGATCAGTCACAAGAACATATCAATCTACTGGAATTACGAGCAGTAGTACTGGGCCTGGAACACTTATTAATGAAAGTTCAGACCAAGATTGTTCAGGTTCGATCAGACAATTCAACGATAGCAACTTACATAAACCGCCAGGGTGGAATGAAGTCGCCCAGTCTCTGTATGATGACATGGAAATTGCTTTGCTGGTACCTGGATCACCTTGAAAGCTGTTCATATTCTTGGAAGGTTAAATCTGCTAATAGACTCATTGATCCAAAGGATGAGTGTTTTACCTATGGAATGGCAACTAAATCAATGTGTGGCAGATCGTCTGTTCAACCACTGGGGAAAATCCAGCATAGATTTATTCGCAATGAGGAAGAATGTGAAGATGACGACGTATGTCACTCCGATTCCAGATCTGAGCGCTAACGCAACAGATGCATTAGCTATCAGCTGGGTGGGAATGTATGCATATGCATTCCATGCAGCAATACTGATTCCAAAAATTCTTCAGAAAATCAGACAGGAGTGCCAAGTGCTTCTGATCGCCCCAAATTGGCCAAACCGATCATGGGATACGGATCTGCTGGACCTTCTGGTCTGCAATCCGGTTCCCTGCCTCTGATGGACAATATTATCTTCCAGGGCAAGACCCTTCACAACAATCCGTCAATGTTCAGATTAACTGCGTGGATGTTGTCAAGGAATCAAGACTTAAGGAGGGCTTTTTTGAGCAAGCAGCCATGTTTATGGCAAAAGCCAGAAGGGGGTCAACCTCCAGAGCATATAACTATAAAATCAACAGATTTGCAGAATGGTGCTCAAAAAGATGTATTAATCAAATGGATTCATCGATTCAGGTAGTAGCCGATTTCCTTTGTCACCTGTATGATGTGTATAGCCTCAAGTCTATTCAGGTAGTAGCCGATTTCCTTTGTCACCTGTATGATGTGTATAGCCTCAAGTCTAACTCTATTGCTGGCTACAAGTCAGCTTTAATGGTAGTTATCCCTTGCTTTGCTAATAAGGGAAGTGATGAAGTAAGTACATTAAATACTTTAATTAAAGGCATGGGCAATCTAAGACCAAGGAATCCCCATGTGATTCCGTCTTGGAGTTTATCACTAGTGTTACAGGTATTAGCTGATAAGCCATTTGAACCACTAAGTTCCATTTCTATGAAAATGTTGACTCTGAAAACTGTATTTTTAATTGCTGCAGCCTCGGCTAGGTGGAGAAGAGAAATTCATGACTTATCAGCCAAGGCCGACCGTTATGTGGTTACAGGGGAAGGCCTTAGGCTTCTACCTAGGATAAATTTCATGGCTAAAAACAAGTCTTTGAAATATCCAGGTCAACCCATATTTTTACCAGCTTTGACTAGATATGATCCTAATTCAAAGGCATGGTGTCCAGTCCGCGCATTAAACAGGTACAAACAACATACCCAGGAATGGCGGACGGACCCATCAGCATTATGGTTGTAGTATATTGAACCTCATTGTAGGGCTTCCAAGGACACCATTTCCAGGTGGATTGTAGAATGTATTCAATTTAGTCATAAATCCGCCACAGGTAAACAAGTTGACTTTTCCAAGGCTCACAGTGTTCGTCGCATAGTGGCTTCCACCACCCTATTTAATGGGGTCCCTATGGATGACATTATGTCGGTAGCCCAGTGGCACTGTAAGTCAAGTTTCACCGACTATTACCTCCGTCACACCTCGAATCCTCTCGCCTTATCGATTAAAAAAAAATAATTTAGGTGTACATATTTTGATGAGGTCCTCTCATTTTATATTTTCACTTCAAGAGTATACTTACCTCCCTAATACTTTTGATATTGCTAAATATTGGCTTTCACTCAATAAACACTCAGATTTAAAACAGTTAGGTGCCCCTACTGGGCAGGGAGTCAGAGCGTAGTCTGGCGGATGCCAGCCCCACCACCGCGCATGCGCAGACTAGCACTACCTCTTTGCTAGATTATTGGCAAAGAGAACACACATGTCTTTTTGAATCATAAGCTTTTCTTGCTCTTAAACTGTTAATTGGTGTATATTTTGGAGAGATAATATCTGATTTGGATGGCAGGAGGGTACACTTCGCCACAGGAGGACTTAGGACCTTTAAATCAGGTGACTTCTAGTAAAATTAGCGAGTTTTCTTCCCGGTGTATTGTGTTTCCGGGACTCGCGTTTACCGTGATAAGCGCCTTGGTTAGTTGGTTTATGTCAACTCGGTGCTACCTAGGGCTAATTTCTCTTTCTGTTTATGTCCACAGGTCTGTATGACGCTAGGTGGTGACATCACAGCAGCAGAGAGTTAGTTTTCTCTCCACCATGGTTCCATTTCCTACTAACACTGTTAGGTTATCTAACCAAATGAAAAATTATGTCCAGTGAGTTGGAGGCCTAGTATAAAGGTCTTCTCACTTTGCCCTCTTGATCCAATTCCTTCCCCATGAGGTGGAGAGAGTTAAGAGGCGTGCAGATGGTGGAGTTCTCCGGTTCGTCACGTTGGATGGTTTGTCTATACAAAGCGTCAGGTATCTAGTTATTGATAATGTGGTGATGTTAATTATTGTAAACAAACAAAGGGAGATAATTAACATTTTTGCCAGAAAAGAGTTATCTATATGTATCTGATGGTTGTGTAGTCGACTTATCCATTCAGCATACAATTCGTCCTTGCACTTGGATGTTTTGTTGGGATTGATTTTTTCCTGTCACGGGATTAATGACGTCATAATCAGCCTGGCTATGTATTTATCAGCAATTCAAGCGCTATGCTGGTTTCTGATGTATATTGATCTTTATGATCGTTTTTCCTTCTCTTTGAGTTGGATTGAGTTTCTAAGCTTAACTAGTTGCTCATACTCCTTGTCCTTTGCCCTGTTTCAGGGACCGGGTTGCGCGTCCTGTGGACGTTTTCTTCATGAAAAGTTCTGGCCTCATCTGTGCTATCATTGTAGCCCTTGTGGTCCCTTGGTTAATTGTGACATATGTAAGCACTGGGGGGGCGAGTTAATGTCCGAATTCTTGTGCTGCTTACAGGCGACGGACAAGGTGGTAGAGGAGGAGAAGAAGAAGAAGCGGAAACGAGAGGTTGTAAGTAGGAAGGGTAAGGGGAAGGTCTCGTCCGCGGTGGATATGGAGGCCTTCCGGACCGAGATGTTGGGAGAGATGAAGAGGACAATAAAGGATTTGGTTCCAGGGTTGCTTCGTGGCATGCTTCCTGGACCAAATCCTTTACTGTCCTCATCATCGGCTTCGGAGCAGGTAATCCCCGCCTCTGGATCGGTTTTCCTTAGACCGCTTCCGTTGTTCGACGATTCAGAGGTGGCCCCATTAGAGGGGGCGTTCCACGACCCTGGCAGCAGGCTTATTGCCGCGCCGATAGGGGACCGTGGACGGTTGTCGCTGGAACCCGCGGGCTGCTTATCAGTCCAGGGGTATCCGCACGCCGCGGTGGCCAGTACCTCCTATGGCACCGTTCCTGGTCAGCCCGGGTTAGCTCTCTTTGCTGACCCGGGGTCTAATCTTTCTGACCAGGGTGATGAGGATTACCTGCTAGGGTCGCCGTCTGACGACGTGGACATGGATGAAGACGTTTGTGCACCCTGGAGTAGAGTCCGCGGCTCAGGTGGTGGCCCAGGGCGCTGCTGATGGCCAGCGGTACCGCATACCTCGGCTTGCCGAGGGTGTTGCTGGTGCTGGCCGGGCCCGTGGTGGGGCTATATATACCCCGCGCTCTGCCACGGTGCCTGCTCCTGGTCAAACCAGTGATATTCTCATGCCGGCGCTGTCAGGCCCGCATGTTTTCCCTGGCTTGCCAGGTGTATCAGCGTACCCGCCATCAAGCTCTACTGCTTGCGCTCAGGAGGAAGACGAAGGCCCCCGTCTTGTAGAGCGCTCGCAGTTAGCCACGGAAGAGGATTGGTATGACGCTTGCCAGTGGTTGGTGAGCGTTAGGCCTGATCTGCCCGTGGAGCAGTCGACTAGCCAGCGTGTTCACACGCCGTGGTTAGCTGGGAAACCGACTGCTAACGCTATGCCTTCTCTGCCGCTGGCGGAGCATGTCGTTGACATGTTCAAGGCGGCGGAGACGTCCATTAACTCGAGTGGATGTCTCGCGAAGGCCCCTCGCGAGGTGGCCAGGCGTTGTCGCATCGTGCCCCTGGATTACCAGCGGTACGGTGTGGTACCCAAGCCCAGCGTGGATGACCGCGCGGCTTTGGGTGAGGATGCGCGGCCAGGCTCCCGTTCTGACACGGGGGTCTTGTGCTCGAACGCGTTGCGTTCGGCGAATACCGCGTTGCGTGATGCGGAGGAGAGTGGGAGGGCTTCGATTGCCGCTCTGTCCCACGTCTCCCAGCTGTTACAGGGGGTAGTAACGGCATCCGCATCGCGCCAGCCAAGCCCGGTCACGGTCCAGCGAGCCATCCAGGATGGTATTAACCTGGCGCTGGACTGTATGACTCGGGCGGTGACCAGGAGTGTCCGGGCAAGACGCACGTTTGCCCTGGACAATCTGTGCCCGTCTCAGGACCTGTACAATAGGCTACTCCGTACGCCTATGACGGGTCCTGGTCTTTTTGGAGGTGAGGGATGTCGCCACCTCCAGGAGACGGTCACCCTGGTGAATAACCAGAGGGCGCTGCGCGAGCAGTTTGAAGTGCTGCGTCGTGCTAACGTTCGCGCCGCGGCCCCTGCGTTTCGTCCCCTGCAGGCTTGAGGTGGTGCTGGCCAAGTCAGAGGCCAGCCACCATCGCAGCCTCGGCCGCGTGCGATTCGGCCAGCAGCGAGGGGGGCGCAGGTTCCTCAGGCGCCGTCAGCCAGGCAGCCGCCCGCGCACCGAGGTGCGCGCGGGGCGGGGCGGGGCGCGCGAGGATCTGGGCGTGGTTATCGGTCCTGACAGGATGCTTACCGCGGTAAGAACCACTCCGGTGTGTATGGCAACGGAGACAGTGCCGCTCTTGCATGCCTTGTGTCCACCGCGGTCCCTAGGTGGACCGGTGGGAGGCCGGCTAGCCGACCACATGCAAGAGTGGGAACGGTTGACTCAGGACCGTTTAGTCTTGCGATGGCTTTCCGTCGGGTATCATCCAGAGTGGATGTCAGGCCCGCCGTCGCGACTGTCTCTGGTGCCAGTCTGGACTCCCATTCCGAGAGAGCCAGAGCAAAGGTTGTGTATCGAGGAGGAGATAAATTCCCTCGTACAAAAAGGAGCTATTCAGCCGGCACAAAGGTGTCCGGGCTTCTATTCAACCCTGTTCTTAGTAACAAAACGCACCGGAGGGTGGAGACCGATTCTCAACCTCAAGCCATTTAACAAGTTCATCGAGACGCCCAGTTTCAAGATGGAAACGGTGCGCTCGGTGTTGGCGGGGTTGGAGAGGGGGATGTGGACGGCGTCGATAGATTTGAAGGACGCTTATTTCCACATCCCCATCCACGGGAGTTTCTGTCGCTTCCTGAGATTTGCATTCCAGGGCAGACAGTGGGAATTCAGGGTGTTACCCTTCGGAATTTCCACGGCTCCTCGGGTTTTCACCCGTGTGGTTCTTGCGATCACAGCATACCTCCGCAGGAGAAGCATAGCAGTCCACACGTACATAGACGACTGGCTGTTGAAAGCGCACACCCGGGAAAGTTTGTCGGCCAATCTGGAGATTGTTTTGAAAACTCTCACAGACTTAGGCTGGATGATCAATTTCCCAAAATCAGAGCTGACTCCATCCCAGAAGTTTGTTTACCTGGGGATGTTCTTCGATCTAGAGACAGGATATGTGTATCCTACTCAGGAGAGAGTTCAGAAACTCATCTCGTTAATTCAGTCAGTGTGCGACAGTCGTCATGTCCTGGCACGGGTTTACTTGAGAATGCTGGGGTTGATGGTTTCATTGGAACCAGTCATTCCTCAGGCCGCCTTACGCAGGCGGCCGATCCAGTTATTTCTCATGACACAATGGACCCAGAGTACAGGTTCGCTGGACTCGAATGTGTCAGTGTTGGCGCCTCTCATTCACCACCTGCAATGGTGGTTGAATACAGAGAACCTCTTGCCGGGGGTTTTGCTAACCCCTCCCCACCCTCAGGTGACTGTGTATACAGATGCATCGATGGAGGGCTGGGGAGCTTGCCTGGAAGAGTACACGATATCAGGGCTTTGGAATCTGGAACAGTCAAAGGAACATATAAATCTACTGGAGCTAAGAGCAGTAGTCCTGGCCCTGGAACATTTCTTACAGAAAGTTCAGGGCAAGATTGTTCTTATTCGTTCAGACAACTCAACAGTTGTGACTTACATAAACCGCCAGGGCGGAACGAAGTCGCCCAGTCTCTGTATGATGACATGGAAACTGCTTTGTTGGTGTCTGGATCACCAGATTACCTTGAAAGCAGTTCATATTCCGGGAAGGTTAAACCTGCTAGCAGACTCATTGAGCCGAAGGATGAGTGTTTTACCCACGGAATGGCAACTAAATCAATGTGTGGCGGATCGTCTGTTCGACCATTGGGGGAAACCCAACATCGATTTGTTCGCAACGAAGAAGAATGCGAAGATGACGACGTACGTCTCTCCGATTCCGGATCCAAGCGCTTTCGCAACAGATGCGTTAGCTATCAGCTTGGGGAGAATGTATGCATACGCATTCCCTCCAGCAATCCTGATTCCAAAAATTCTTCAGAAAATCAGACAAGAGGAATGCCAAGTGCTTCTGATCGCCCCGGATTGGCCAAGCCGATCATGGTATACGGATCTGCTGGACCTTCTGGTCTGCAATCCGGTTCCTCTGCCTCTGATGGACGATATTATCTTCCAGGGCAAGGCCCTTCACAACAATCCGTCAATGTTCAGATTGACTGCGTGGATGTTGTCAAGGAATCTAGAATTAAGGAGGGCTTTTCTGAGCAAGCAGCCATGTTTATGGCCAAAGCCAGGAGGGGGTCAACCTCCAGAGCATATAATTATAAAATCAACAGATTTGCAGAATGGTGCTCAAAAAGATGTATTGATCCAATGGATTCATCTATTCAAGTAGTAGCTGATTTCCTCTGTCACCTCTATGATGCCTATAGCCTCAAGCCTAACTCTATTGCTGGTTATAAGTCAGCATTAATGTCTGTTATTCCTTGCTTGGCTAAGAGGGGAAGTGATGAAGTAAATACATTAAATGTATTAATTAAAGGCATGGGCAATCTAAGACCAAGGAATCCACCTGTGATTCCGTCTTGGAGTTTATCGCTAGTGCTTCAAGTACTAGGTGATAAGCCTTTTGAACCACTTAGTTCCATTTCTATGAAACTATTAACACTGAAGACTGTGTTTTTAATTGCTGCGGCCTCGGCTAGGCGTAGGAGTGAAATTCATGCCTTATCAGCCGAGGATGACCGTTTTGTGGTTTCAGGGGAAGGCCTTAAGCTGCTACCTAGGATTAATTTCTTGGCTAAAAATCAGTCGTTGAAATATCCAGGTCAACCTATTATTTTGCCTGCTTTAACTAGATATGATCCTAATTCTAAAGCATGGTGTCCCGTCCGGGCGCTGCGCCGGTACAAACAACGTACGGCGGAGTGGCGCACCGACCAGTCAGCGTTATGGTTGTCATATATTGAACCCCATGGCAGGGCTTCTAAGGACACCATTTCCAGGTGGATTGTGGAATGCATTCAGTTTTGCCATAAATCCGCCACCGGGAAGCAGGTTGACGTGGCCAAGGCTCACAGTGTCCGCGGCGTAGTGACATCCACGGCCCTATTTAATGGGGTCCCTGTGGATGATATTATGTCGGTGGCTCAGTGGCACTGTGAGTCAAGTTTTACAGACCATTATCTCCGTGACACCTCTAATCCTCTCGCCTTGTCGGTTTTGAAAAAATAACTCGGTTTATATTTTTTGAGGAGGTTTTTCCTCATTACTTATATATTTCACAATTAATTTATGGAAACACCCACTTTTTTGGGCCTGCATCAGTCTTTGCCAATGGGAAGATGATGTCAGCAGCCGTTTTCAACAAGGTCAGTCTTGTTCATGTGTTGTCCGTTGTTGATTGTATTGTCACGATTACCCGTTATTAATATGGTGATGGTTTGTGTATTTGTGTGGTTCATTGTTGAGAGTTACGAAAATGGAGTTTTTTCGTCTCTGTCCTGTAGTACATGGCACTTGTACGTAGAGAGCGTATAGGACATTGAGGTCAGTCGACTCTTCCTCCCAGGAAGGAGGGGGGGGGGGAGCGCATATGACATTCGGTCATCTCTCATACATCGGTGGTGTTATCCGATGGTTAGTCAAATCCTGACTGTTTTTTCTTACAGTTTCAGAAGTTTAAGTGCCTTAAACGCAGAAAAGCGTATAGGGATGAGCTGGTCTTTTGACCTCGCCTCCCTCCCGCCAGATTCACTTTCGAATTCTGGCAATATCAAAAGTATTAGGGAGGTAAGTATACTCTTGAAGTGAAATAAACGAAATCTAGGATTTCTTTTTTCACGAGAGAGTTGATACTTACCTCCCTAGATACGGACCCGGCCTCTCCACCCCACAGAGGCTCGGTCTTCAGGCTCTTAATAGTTGCATGTGTGTCAGCCAATAATCTAGTCAGAGGAAGTGCTAGTCTGCGCATGCGCGGTGGTGGGGCTGGCATCCGCAAGACTACGCTCTGACTCCCTGCCCAGTAGGGGCACCTAACTGTTTTAAATCTGAGTGTTTATTGAGTGAAAGCCAATATTTAGCAATATCAAAAGTATTAGGGAGGTAAGTATCAACTCTCTCGTGAAAAAGGAAATCCTAGATTTCGTTTAATATATCACAATTTATCAATGTAAACAACGACTTGTCTGGACTGCATCAGTCTTCACCTATGGGAAGATGATGACAGCATCAAGCAATTCACAAGGTCAGTCTTGTTTATGTGTTGTTCATTGTTGATTGTTTTGTCACGTAACACTTCATTATTAATATGGTGATGGTACATGTTTTATGTGGTTCATTCTTGAGAGTATACGAAAATGGAGCCTTTTTCGTTTGGTGTCCTATAGTACAAGGCACTTATACGTAAAGAGCATATGGGACATTGAGGTCATTCTGTCTCCCTCCCAAGAAAAGGGGGCGGGGGGAAGCGCATATGACATATGGTCTCTCAGCCCTCGGTTGTGTTCTCCGATGTTCAAATCATTTCTTGGTTGTGTTTTTCTCACAATTTCTGAAGTTTAAGTGCATAGGGAAGAGCGGGTCTTTTGACCTCGCCTCCCTCCCGCCAAATTCTTTTATGGATTCTGGCAATATCAAAGCGTGTTAGTGAGGTATGTATACTCTTGAAGTGAAATAAACAAAATCATGGATTTCTTTTTTCACGAGAGAGTTGACACTTACCTCCCTAACACGGACCCGGCCTCTCCACCCCGACAGAGGCTCGGTCTTCAGGCTTTCTAAAGTTGCATTGTGACAGCCAATAAATTAGTCAGAGGAAGTGCTAGACTGTGCATGCGTGAGGTTGGGGCTGGCATCCACCGGACTCTCATCTGACTACCTGTCCATTAAGGGCACCTAACTGTTTTTAATCTGAGTGTTTATTGAGTGAAAGTTGATATTTGGGAATATCAAAGCGTGTTAGGGAGGTAAGTATCAACTCTCTCATGAAAAAAAAATCTGTGATTTCATTTAAGACATCCCTTCATGACAAATGTTTTGATTTTCATGATGGAGAAACATCATTGTGATTGTGACATCATCTAACAATTTACTTATTTGTTTATGATGTCAGATACTTGAGTGACAGATTAGATCCCTCCATTGATTTCTGTTCTATAGCTAAATAAGTACAGGTTATATGAGACTCAGAGTAAAGCTGAATTATCCTTTTTACACTTGAGAATATTATTATTAGGTTATTTTGTATTGTTGTGTGTAATATAGATTTTTATTTTAATGGTTTCTGTTGTGTTAAAATCAGTACAGTAGTCAACAATTTCCCTTTATTAAAAATCTGTTGTTACGTAATTTGTTGGACATCTTGATTAGAAGCTGTACTGCTGTAAACCTCAGCTAATGTCTAGTATTTGCTGGGTCTTTTATACATACAGTTCTTTTTTCTGCATACTTTTTCTGATAGCACATTTTACTGGGCCTGTACTGGTACAATACTGGGCCATATTGGATCAGGACTGGCCCAGTAACATGCATTATCAGGACTATGTCATAGTGGAAAGATGTACTATGCCAATATCCATGTGCTTTCAGTCAGGAGAACGGAAGAGGAACATCCAGGTGGTAATTCTGGATGACAATTTACCTGAGCCAACGGAAACCATGTTTGTTTATCTCACCTTGCCAATGGGTGGGGCTAGGATCGCCCGTGGTGATGAGGATGGTAGTAAAATGGTAAGTATGATAAAAGCTCACAAGGTGTATCATAATAAAGTCAGGATTTATTATCTGCTCTTGAACGATATGATGTTGTTAATGTTGTTAGCCCTTTAAAGGTCAAGCCGGCCAAAACTGTCTTCTGCAGTGTTCTTGAGTAATGTCCATTTACAGGCAAAGAGAAGACCATATTTGAAAATTTACCACTGGAATGACTGGCTCGCAGTCATTCCAGTGGTAAATTTTTTAATATAGTTTTCTGTCAGCTAGCAAATGGATGTTCAATTGGGAAATATTTAGATTTTCTTGACCAAATTTCGACTAAAGTGTTAACAGGCCTGGTAGACAGCTTACTGTAGCACCATTTTCAAGCATAATGTCACTTATTTCATACCATAATGGAATATACCACTGAGCCCTCGGGACTGTAAAGCTGAATATATTGCCCATTCGGCTGGCTTCACCCTTAAATTGTTAGAAATCTTTCGCTAACATTTATGCTCGTAACCTTTTACATCACTGAAGTCACAGAATCTCAATTTTAAGGTAAACATGTAGAAAAACTATTAAATATTTTGAAAATAATCTCAAACTTGTTCTGAAAATCTTATTTTAGGGATTTGCCTCAATAGTAATTGCAGCTAATGATATTTCAAATGGTTTAATTGGTTTTGCTGTGGAGTCTTTGAATGTGGCGGCTGATGAAGACACTGATCCTGTCCTGAGGCTTAAACTAGATAGAGAGATGGCTTTCTTTGGACCAGTCAAGGTGAGACACGGATCAAAATTGTTATTGCAAATTTGAACGCATTGAAGAAGCTAAAAGCCATCTCTAAAGGTCCCTTAACAGAGGTGAATGTATTTGTTGATTGTATTTGGGAACTAAAGAAACCAGTCTCTTAACGCAGGGGTTCTCTTAACCCTTTCGTGACTAAGTTTTTTCATGTAAATGTTCCCTGGGACTAAGGGATTTTTTCCAGAATTTTCATAAATTGGACATATTTTAACAGAATAAATAGTTACATTCAAATGCCGATTTATACCTAAAACAACCTGTCCACTCAGGACTTCACCGACTGTAGATGGGCCATACATTTAGTAATAGTATTTCTGATAATGCTATGCACTCCGTCGTTGAGGCATGGTGGATGAATAGTTAGGGACTTGAGTTAGTAACTATAGGTTCACAAGTTCACATCCCTGCTAGTCCGCCATGTTGTGTCCTTGAGCAAGTCACTTAACTCTGCGTTGCTCTGGTCAACCTAGCTGTAAATAGGTACCTGCGATAATATAGCTCTCTGCACGCCATATGTGGCTGCCAGGCTTGGACTGTCAAATGAACAGGGGATCAGATTATAGCGCTTAGAGCATGCAATCGCATGGAATTCGTCGCAATATAAATGTACAATCTACCTATTTTTCTGTCTGTCTATCCGTCCGTCCATCCATCCGCCCGTCCATCCGTCCGTCCATCCCTCCATCCATCCATCCATCTGCCCGTCTGTCTGTCTATCATCACCATGAGGTGGGTGGAGGTCACTAAAATTCTGCATAGTCGGACCCATTGGGGTGGGGTGTACTTTCTATGCATATACTGATGATGTGATACATGGCAGAAATTAGTCTCATTATTTTGTCTAGCTGCTAAAGGGAGACAACTCTTTACGGCAAGATTTCACTAGCAATGGCATTTTAGAGTGTAGGCCGTCCTCACTCCTCAGCCGTTAGAGTTCTGAGTTAACAGGCCATCCTTGGCCGCTGTAGACATGAAACGGTTAATGCAAGTGATCTTTATAGCATATTTGACTAATGTTCATATTGTCTGGACATGTCCGAGAATTGTCTTCGATGACTGGTAAATGTGATGTCCAGTCGGACAGCAATGTATGTATTTTGTTAAATCATTGTGAATAAAAAAACCTAATAGAATCTAATATAAGTCACATCCAAATTTCAGCAGTTTGTGTAAATAAAAATTTTTTTGTGAGTTAAATAATGTATAAATGTTAAATAAAAGGAGATTTGAAACAAAATTTTGCAATAACTTTACGGAAATACCATCCAAATTATGTCACTTCCTTGTATGATACAACTATCAACGGAAAAAAGTTATTTTAATGGGTACCAAATATGTAGATCAGATTGAATGTATAATACTCGGTTAGCATCACGAAATGATTATATATATAGTACATTCCGAGTTCCCGAGTCCAGTATAAGGGGTCTGTAAAATGCAGATGATTCTACCGAGTATTAGTTAGCTTCCACAGTAGGACGAGTTTACTACTCGAAGCTCCTTCCTATATATACACCTGTGCAAAAGTTAAGCACCAGCAAAAACAATAGAACGTAGAAACATGATGGTACAACTAGGCTGCCATACTTTTTGTCCCCGCGTTAGCTGACATAATTCCAAGTACGAAATGCACATGCATGCATGACTTCACGCCGCTTGATGTCCGTGCGTGGCGGGAAACAGCACACGTGTTCAGTTATGTAAAAGTCCAGTTTGAGGTGTAGAACATTACATACAGATTTAGGCGACAAGATTAGGAATTTTGTGTTCATGACCGTGGTTTATTTGTACAGAGAGAATTAGCTCTTGATTGTGAACCGCTATGGCAAGACGAAGGTTAAGTGATCGTGTGAAATGGCAAATCATAGGCATGCATACCACTGGTATGTCATGCAGAGAGATTGGCAGACAGCTGAACATTAACCATACTGTAATCAGTCGTTTGATTGCAAAACATGGGCAAACTAACGAGGTGAAGGACAGGCCTAGATCTGGAAGACCGAAGAAGACTACTGCCCGTGATGATCGAGCCCTAGTACGCCTTGTTAGGAGATCTCCATTCACCAACAGCAGAGTGCTCAGCCAGCAATGGGAAACGCGCAATAGGGTGTCAATGTCTACCGTCAAAAGGAGACTGTATGCTGCTGGCATGAAAGCTAGGAGACCTGTCACACGTCCTCTCCTCACTGCACACCACGAAGAGGAGCGTCTGAGGTGGTGCAACGAAAGAAGACACTGGAACATGAGATCCTGGAGACGGGTACACTGGTCCGATGAAAGTCGGTTCCTGCTTCATGCCACAGATGGTCGAACTCGTGTATGGAGGTCCAGACGCACGGCGTACGACCAACGTAACATCATGGAAGAAGTTCCATTTGGTGGAGGTTCCGTTATGATATGGGGGTGCATCTCATTTGATTGTAGGCTGGATCTGTTGACTGTACCTGGAACACTAAATGGACAAAGATATCAAGATTCCATACTGGATAGAGTTGTGGTCCCTCATTTTGTAAATCATGCACCTGGAACCCACCCTATATTCATGGATGACAACGCCCGACCACATCGTGCTAGAGCTGTGCATGAATACCTCCGCCAGAATGCCATCGAAGCCCTACCATGGCCAGCAAGGAGCCCTGACATGAACCCTATTGAGCATATCTGGGACATTCTGGGAAACATGGTGAGAAGGAGGTATCCTCCTGTGCAGAACCTACATGAATTAACAGACGCACTCCATCTTGAATGGCAACGAATACCACAATGGCGTATCAGTCGGTTGGTGACCAGCATGAGACGTCGTGTCCAGGCCGTCATCCAGGCACAAGGTGGATATACCCGGTATTAATAATGACAGTCTCAAACTCGTGCACAGATGTTAAACTTCGTTTTCAGACACCATTAATGACAATCTAGCCACGTGTGTCAACTGTAGGGCAATAGTTGTCAGTTGTGTCAACGTAACCATATTTAGGCCTCGTTTTCAAGTTCAAACAAAAACATACAGTGTTTCCCCACCATCATAATCAGCATTCCTCTAGTTGCATTATTACCTCTTGCACTAAGATGGATGGGTACATAAATGTTTATGCTATTGCTTTCTTCATAGCACATGAATATACCCTCGCATGTGCGTAAAAATAGGGTGGTGCTTAACTTTTGCACAGGTGTATATGTGGATTGAGCAAGTCTCTACCCGGGTACTAATATTAGCATGATTGCGTAACTCGAGTAGCGACCTAAACTCGTCATACAAAGGGAGACAATAAGCAGTAGTTGATAAATCCCGGAATTTCTATTTTATCTCGACGACATTTTATGTAAAAATTTGGATTAATTTTGATGAAATAAACTGTTTATTAAAGTATGCACAATATTTAGGCGGTCCCAATTAATAATTTCACTCCCGTGATGATGGATATAAGGTATACATTAAGCATAGCCGTAAGATGGTAAGATTTTCTAGCATGAAATGTGTTCTATTTTCATGCTATTTTTTGTATCATTTGTGAAATATACCTAATAGAAGTCACTATGTTATCAAGTACTTAGTCATGGTGTAGTCATAAATTCATGCGCACACTGTATACATGCATGAGCACATTGTATACATGCATGAGCACATTGTATATATCATTTTGCTTTATCTTAGGCTATTAACACTTGTATTGGTGCATTTTTGACTTCCTTTATTCAATTCACAATCTGTTATTCCTCATTCTCACAGGTATTTTGGAAAATTAAGAAAAGTACGTCGAGCAGTGATATAGAAGATGAGGCGCTGAAGTCGCAGCTTACAAGCACCGCTGGGAGTGTAACATGTGCATCATTGTCACCATCATGCTATATTGATGTTATTATCAAACAAGATGAGGTATGATATCAGGCATAAGCAGGACAAATTACTAATGTGCAGTAGTTTAACACTTTAACACTCATATTAGCCAAATATGGTTTCTGCAGTGGCCTTTAGAAATGCCCATTTGAAGACCAAGAGAAGACTATTTTTGAGAATTTACCTCTGGAATGACTGGCTTGATAACCAAGCCAGTCATTCCAGTGGTAAAGTCTAAAAAATAGACTTCTTGGTATGCAATTGGACATTCTCTATGAGAAAATTGAAATTTTCTTGAACAAATTCGAGGGTTAAAGGTCTCTAATAGGTCTCTAATAACAGGTCTCTAATCCTGAGTATGTCCAAATCAGTCTAGACCTCTCCATATTGTATAATCTATAAACTGGTAATGAATTCTATGCTTTTCCTATTTCATTAGTCTATTGTACTAGATCTCTGGAAAAAGTCTGCCGAAACCAATGATTATCTGAATTAAAAAAATGGCTTCCAGCCATCAGTGACCATCTTGAAAATAGGTTTCTGAATGATAATAATGGCGAGTGTCTTCATTCTGAGGTTGGAAGCGGTGGAAACTTCCTCCAGCTGCAATCAGTTTTCTTCAACTTTCTCTACTCTGTCTTATCCGTTGCATGTATCCTTTAAGGGTATTTTTACCTTTAGTGGGCTTAAATTTTTTATACATGATCACAAATCACTTAACAAATGGATGTTTTGATGTTCTGTGCATGCCCAATACTTGTTGGCGAGTATACTATATATTTAAATTGGTAAATATTAATTACTCGCATAAAAATAGAAGTTAGCACTTTTTTGATTTTCAGAATAACCCACATTTCAACAGTAGTAAAGGAACTAGCTTTAGCAAAGAAATGAGTTTTAATTACTTTCTCAGTTACTCATGCTGTTCATTCGCTTGGTTGTAGGTGCCTGAAGAGGAGGATTCATTTGTGGTCATCCTGACACATGTCGGCAATGATGCTTTATTAAATAACCGGAGTGCAGTTGCCAGGGTTACCATGCGGTCCAGTGACTTTGTGAGGGGTCTAGTACAGTTTGAAGATAATTCCAGGTAGCTACTGAATGCATTAAATACATGTATAATAAAACATGATCAAACACCTGCCTATTGGGGCCAAATGAGGTGGTTGTTTATGACAGGTGATAGATAGACCACATGTTTTAACCATTTCATCCTTACAGGACACAATGACAAATTCTGTAGAATATTTTAAAACTTATTTGACTAGAACATGTTGCTGCAACAGAGCTGCCAATGGCAGCAACAGGTTCCAGTCAAATTAGTTTCAAAATATTCAACAGCTTTCTTATGTATAGTTGTCTTGAAATTGAAAAAGCCATAACATATACCACATCACCTGTATTAAAGACCACCTCTCTATCGGGTCTATTTGTTTGATGGTGAAGGCAGTCGCTTAAGTCAGCTTCGACTGTAGTTTATTTCATTTCACTTGTTTTACTTACCTACAGTTGATCAGTTCATATGGAATATAGGAGAGTAAAGCATGATCCCATCATGGTGGCTTTCTCTCACCAATATGGCCTGACTTGGCCACTTTGATCTGACCTGACCTCTGTGTCATCAGTTTTGTCATAGACAGAAAAACAAAGTCAGAGTATATTGTAATAACAGGAGTCATTTATAAAGATGTATATGCTTCAAGATGGCTATGGGATGGGAGGGAAACTGTGCATATGTACGAATGTAACGATAATCTTTCCTGTCTCATATAGGATAATGTATGTTGACAAAGATGCTAGCTTTGTTCAGCTGAGAGTCAGAAGATTAATGGGCATGTCTTACCACGTTGAGGTCAGCTTTAGAAGTATCTCTGCTGTGGCTATCGAGAGTCAGTATGACATTAGTATATACCCAGCTGTCAGTGGAGAGGATTACACACCCACAACTGGAAAGTTGGTCTTTAATCCGGACAGTCAAGTGAGTACCAATCTGAGTCATTAGAAACATCATCAGATTTCAGTATGCCACATAGTTGTGCTGTTGATAGTGCATGGCACTAGTTGTTGAAGTGATAAATGAGGGATTCATTTCTAGCTGTGCCCCACCTACTTCTGGCTTGGCTCCACCGATGTTTTGTATGTGTTGGGATCGATTGATACACTTTGAACTCTAAATTCTCAGAATCCCATTTTCGAGGTAACTACACAGACAAGATTTTGAATATTTTGAAACTAATTTGACAGGGTACTGTTGTTGCAGTCAAATTAGTTTTAAAATATTCAATAGAATTTTTATTAAATTGTAAATCCTGCAAAAACTTACAATTCATATACTTCATACTTCACTATTCCAGCTTCATTGCCAAGTATTCTTTGTCAATTATGGTTATGTTGTCAGCTTACACATGACATAATTGATTATGATGTCGTATACTTGAGTGACCGGTCCGATCCCTCCATTATGATGTTGATAATGATGTTGATGCTTAGCATGAATCAGTAATACATTGTTTTTTTATTTATTTTACCAGGCTAGTCAGATTATTCATGTGAATCTCACACCGTTATTAACCAGAAGTCAACTCTACCCAAAGCAGTTTATGGTGGAGCTTATGTTGCCCACGAATGGTGCAAGGTAATTAATAATGATAACTGGCTTCACTGTTGCTTTACAGTATCTCATCGTCACAAAGGATACCAGCACCATGCCAAACTAAACATGGGCATCCATTTATTCATCGCTTTCTTTCTTGTGGGAAGGATCTCAAGAGTTTAAAGATGCACTTGCACCTTTTATTTGTGAATATATTAGAGGAAGATGAACTGACATGTACACGATGATCTTCACATATGTGTCTTTCTATCAGCCACTTGTCCAAGCCAGATCTCATTGCTTAATGTTTAGTGAACCATGGAAACTATGTTATCATTACCATACTTAGCATATTTAGCGTAATACACTCATACATGGAAGAGTGTTGAAATTCCTGCTCAAACACTACTTGTCTAATATTCCATCACCCATCTGTCTACCTTTGATAAATTATTACATTTTATACAATGGAACCATACCCTAAAATTGGCCATAATAGAGGAATGTGATTCAAATTACAGAACACACGCGATAGTTAATGTTGATAGAACATTGTATAGTGGGTCCCATTGACATGGCTTCATATGTGCTGTTAAAAGCTGAAACACTTACTCCATTGATATGCAAATTTCTTACATTTGCATTGTTTCTCTTGTTATTTGTACAGTTTGAACATGAACCAATACCAAGCTATGGTAAGGATTGTATATCAGGCTGATCTACCTATATGGCAAGCGGTTACCCAGCAGCAGCAGCATAGTCTTGATGATGTCAGTATTTCACAGTAAGTGTCGGGTTAATTCTTTTATTACTACTAACTCTTCTTTGCTCTTAAATTTAAGCCATTTATGCTTCGTCTCCTCATATGAGATATAAATATATAGGTGTACATTTTATTAATGGGATTGATCTTCATTCATGTAGATATCAATAATTTCATTTAATATGTAGGTCATCACTTTTAAATCTAAGTTCATAAATTTTTAACTAGCTTATCGAAAATCAACTAACTCAGCGTTAAACAATGTTGCCTTTGAATCATCTTCTTAGTACTACCAAATAAATAATGTTTAATTAAAAATTGCTTATCTTTTTCCTCATGTAACGATTTATGTTATCCCATCTGCATGACTAGATAATATCTTGTTTCCTCTGTGCCAAAGCTATCTAATGACTTTATTTTGCATGATAGTTGTGTTAATTATTAAAACAAAGTCGCTTCAAGCGGTTGCTTTTGCTCATGACAACACTATCTAACCATCGAATTTGTTCAAGAAAATTTTGATTTTCTCATGGAAAAGTCTATTACAGACAAAGAAAAGACTATTTTTGAAAATTTACCATTGGAATAATATTATCGAGCTAGTCATTCCAGTGGTAAATTTTCAAAAATAGTCTTCACTTGGTCTGAAAATGGACATTTCACAACACCACTGCAGAAGCCGTTTTTGGCTGATGGTAGTGTTAAATGGTTAAAAACAACATACCTAGTCACATATCTAGTGACATACCTAGTCACCAGTTCTTCATCTTCAATTCAAATAGATTATTCATTGTATTAGCATAAGGCTTCAAAACTGCACTAAAGTTTTAGCAAAAATATTATTCCAGAACAATTGCCGTCCTCGACGCACTCACCCAGACATCACTGACCGAGGAACAATTAATACTGGTGAAAGGCATGCTGGGTAATGTTACGGCTGAAGCAGAAAGGAGACAGTACGTTTAACTACAAGTTTGAAAATATTAATATCTGTTTAAAATACTATGAGTAATGCTTTGGCTCATTGTCTGTAAAACAACTTGATCGAAACATATTGCTGCCTCATATTGAAAATTCATGATATATTTTAGATTTCTTAGTCATTCATATAAATATTATATTTAGTCATTTGAACAATGAAACACATGGCATCTTAGCTTCAGTGTAGCCATTCAAGTAATCGATTAAATATTTTAAAACTATTTTGACTGGGAGATGTTGCTGCCTTAGGTAATACCACCTTCCAGTCAAATGTGCGTCTGAGTATTCAACCAATTATTTCTTGTATCGTAAATAATTTGTTGTTTCTGGTTTGTAGAGTTGACGGTAGTCATTTAGAGGTTTTTTTGTAGAACTTTCTTGTTTAATTTGAAGTATGTTAATGAAATTTCACTGGTAGGTTGATCCTGTGGTTCGGAAAAGCCTATTTGATTGAGGGTCAATAAGCTAAATGTCATGGTCACCATGACTAAAAATAGCAGTGTCATTTCAGAATGCCAAATTTTGAGACTCTGAAAATTTTTTTAAATAAAGTATTAATTTGTTTCCTCACATATGCTCAAATTCCTACAAACTAATTATGATAATATTTTGCATATTGCTTCCCCTTGCTGAGAGCAAGAAGTCCTATAATTACTGTTAATGGTTACGGTCACCATCGCTACACCGTTTCTGGATGATAGCTCTATCTGGAGGCATGTTACATTATCTGGTCTAGTTATGACGTGTTGTCACCATTTCAACCTTTGTTTATTCTAGGTTTCCTGGCACAATCCTGAACTCTGCCTTACGCATATTCTGTAACCTGAATGACATAACACACAATGATGCCACCAGAGGGCACTCTGCTCTATCGCTTTTACTTGAGAGGTTCGTCTTTGCCATCCTGACGAGTGTAGCATGTCCAAATTCTGAAGCAACAGAATTGTAAGTATGGCTAATTACTGAGATGGTTAACATTAACCCGTAAACCCTCACAGTCCAGAGCAACAAATTCTTTCTACTTCGAATAATACTTACCAGATGTACTATTATGATAATGTCTATTATCTAGTCTAGCTCAAAATAAACAATTGAAAACTCCGCACTCTGCTGGTCCTGCCCATACTGTGTCCGGGAATTACCATAGCCACAGGTACCGAGTCAATTCTCAATCACAGTCAGATTCGTCTATTTTGCGACTTTGTCAAGTCACGTTTTTCTAGAGCTCTTAATTTTCAATTTTACTGCGTATCTAGAGTTGTTTGGAGTGCGTCGTCTGTGACATCATGAAGGACAAAGGGAAATCATCACAGGGGCAGGTTGTATCAATCTAGAATTTATACATTCGTGCCATAATGACTGTTTGAAATTTCCTTAAATTGGCACATTATTCTAAAATGGTAGCCATTGTTGGAGTCGCCCGGTACCCGTTAGCTTATTAGTGTTAATCCGGGTACTCGGTTCTTTCTCTCTGCGACTCGGTTCTTTCTAAGATGGATGCGCTCTTAGCCAAGATGGCGGTGCCCATGATGTTTATTCCGCTTGGCTTCGCGTGTCTATGCACTCTATTTATGCCAATTTTTAGCCCTCGCTTCATTGTTGAGGGTGTTTGTAGTGATCGGCAGTTATTTCCTGGTCGTTTTAACGTTAGTTAACGTCTAGGTTGTGTTTTTAAAAAAAAATTCACTAAAAAAAGTTTCAAATATTTCCTGCCTGAGGCTTGATTATCATTAATTGAGAGAAAGTTAATGTTTTTGTAGTAATTCAATTTTACTATCAGGTCTATTTTGCGTATTGCTCGTCATCTGTCATGTGCAGCGTTTTAATTCTTCTTTGTGTTCGCAGAAAGCCAAGAACCAGGACACTCTATGTCAGAAGTGCAACAGGTTCATGAAGCACATATACTCTGGTCATCACAGTGTAGCTTGCGCAAAGTGTAAAGTGGGAAGGCCATGTGATGTGTGCACCAAGTGGTCGTTGCAGATGGTGGCAGACTTTGATCGGGATCGACATGCGTGTTTGGAGAGGATCGCGAGGGACAAGGCGGCCAAGTTGGATCAGGTGTCGTTGAGAGGACTGGAAGGTCGTCTGAATACACGTATGGATTCAGCACTGGGCGTATGGGCGGCCCAGTTCAAGGCAATGTTCGACTCATTGCAGTCCACGGTCCCGTCGATGCAGGTTGGTGCAGGGCAACCTTTAGGTGGTCCGCCTAGTTCTGCGGAGGGACACGCACCTGCCCCTGCTCTGTCCTTGGCTCAAGAGCCGACGGTGGAGGAGGAAGATCTTCTCATGGAAGATTCCGGCATGCCAGATATTTCGATGACGGCAATGCCCAGTACTTCCCAGGGGTCTCCCTCGGGATTTGTACGGGTTTGCCAGGCGGATGGTGATGTCGACGTTCCGTCGGGTATTTTCCATCCGGGGTTTGTGCAACCTGTGGTGTCGGTGGAGCCATGTTTTGCGGTTCCTGCCGGCATCCCGGCGGCATTAGGCAAGGCTCCTATCGGATTGCCGTCGCCTGCCGTAGGCAAAGTGGTCGTGATCCCGCCTCCCATGTTGGAGCCGATGGACTGCGGGGAATCCGTATCTGGCGTTTCGCTGGACACCGGTGCTGCTGGTGGTCGGGTTATGGATGCGCCCTATGTTAGTAGAGGTGCGTCCCATAGCTCACAGCATGGATCGTCGGTGGCCTTCTCATCCAAGGGAGAGAGCGAAGATGAGAACGGTAGTTCTTTAATGGATGAATCCGTTTTCTGCACCGAAGCTGAATGGGTGCAGGTCCTTGGCTGGATATCCGACCATCTCGGGTTGGCATCTGAGCTTGGATTCGGCGCGATCCGGCGATGGAATGGATGTCAGAGCGTGCGGCTAGTGCTCTGTCAAGTGGCTCTTCTGCCATGCCGACACTCCTGTTGGACACGCAGACTTCCGACATGCTGGAAGTTGCGGCATACCGTCTGGTTCAGCCAGAGTATGCACTGCCCAAAGCCCCCAAGGGGGTGAGGAGTAGGGTCCGTTTTCCGGAGCAGGCCTACCATCAGTATGCCCAGGTTCCACGGCTTTCCGTTGGGGATCGAGAGGCGCTGAACAGGCCATTGGCTGGGAAGTCTAAGGGGCATTCTTGTCCTTTGGTTTCCCAGACCAATAAAGATCTGTTTGATGAGCTTACGCTCATTGAAGATGCGGCGAGGGCAGCCATGGCTGCGCTCTCGCATGGATGTAGCCTCCTGCAGGGAATGCTGTCCTGCACGGAGGAGGGTGGGCAGGTGCCAGAGGCTGTTCCCGGAGTTATTCGGGACACCATGCGCCTGTCTCAAGATTGCCTGGCCAGGGTGATCACCAGGACATTGGCAGAGTGACGGAGAATGGTTCTCGATTGCATAGAACCAGGACCAGAGATGAGGGCTGTGTTGTCATATGCGCCTTTCATCTGTCCAGGCTTGTTCGGCGGCTCGGCACGACAAGCTCTCTCCAAGGTCGCGTCAATGGTTGCAGAGCAGGAGGTAGTCGGCAAGTCGTGGAAGTCGACTAAGAGGACACAGCCGCAGCAGTCCTACAGGCAACATCGCCAGGAGCAGCAGAGACAGCGTCCAAGATCGCCCTTCCATCCTTCAGGTCGTGATGCCATCGCCCATCCGGCTCTCAAGGACCTGGCCGTTCATCTTCATATAAATCCTCTAATAAGAGGCTGTATGAAGATGATAGGAAGGGTGGCAGTTCGGGCCGCGGCGGTTACCGTAGGGATAACCGTGGTGGCGGTTCCGGACCGTCATATTACAAGAAGCCGTGGGGGTCGGTCCTGACAGGTTTCCGGCGGGACCAGTTCCGGTGACGTCAGGAACGAAGGGAGTCGAGAATCTTCACCCAAGCGATTTAGCGTCTTAACGTGCAATCTTGACCGCCAGCTGTGTGCAGATTCCTTACATCGGAGGCAGACTTCAACTGTTCTTAAGCCAATGGGAACAGGTCGTGCGAGATTGTTTAGTCTGTCAATGGATAAGAAACAGCTACGAACCGGACTGGCTCATCCATCAATCGTTAGTTCCATTAACATCAACTCCAATATGGACTCCTGTTCCAAGGGAATCCGATCGTCTAGATGCCATTTGCTCAGAAATAGAATCACTTCATCAGAAGAATGCGATTCATCTAGTCCGCAATCAGTCATCTCTAGGCTTCTATTCGATGATGTTCCTCGTTCCGAAACATACCGGAGGTTGGAGACCAATTCTCAACCTCAAACCGTTGAACAAATTTATTCTTTCTCCCAAATTTCAGATGGAGACTGTGGCAGTGGTAATGACAGGGCTGAGAAAAGGCATGTGGGCAGTGTTGATAGATCTGAAGGATGCTTATTTTCATATTCCAATGTCAATTCCTTTTCAGAAATACCTTCGCTTTGCTTTCCAAGACAATGTTTGGGAATTCAATGCGCTTCCGTTCGGCCTGACCACAGCACCGAAGGTCTTCACCAAAGTGGTTCTCGCCATGACTTCTTTCCTTCGCAGGAGAAACATAGCTGTTCATACTTACATAGACGACTGGCTGCTAAAGACGGGGAACCCAGTCACTCTGCGCAACAATCTGCATGTAGCGCTAGCCTTATTAAAGGATCTAGGATGGATTGTGAATCTAGAGAAATCAGAATTGACTCCATCCCAGGAGTTTGTTTATCTGGGAATCTTTTTCAATTTCAGGAACGGCGTAGCTTTTCCGGCGGAGAGCAGAGTCAAGAGCCTGATTGCAGTTTTGGAGTCGGTTTCTCTAGGATCCCTATCTGACGGCGCGCCAATTTCTCAGAATACTGGGTTTACTAGTATCTCAGGAGAAAGTGGTTCCATATGCGGCACTCAGGCGCAGGCCAATTCAGATGTATCTAATGTCGTTCTGGTCTCAGAGAACGGATCCATTATCTCTGAGGATACCAGTGAAAGAACCATTGATATTCCACCTTCAGTGGTGGAAATCGGAACAGAATCTCCTGCGAGGTGTTCCTCTACAACCTCCTCAACCTCAGATGTCCATCTTCCCAGATGCATCGACGACGGGTTGGGGAGCAGTATTGGATGATCACTCAGTGTCAGGGGAATGGGATCGGACCAATGCGCAGAAACATATCAATGTTCTCGAACTATTAGTGGTGGTATTGGCACTTCGAAAGTTCGAGAGTCTAATTCAAGACAAGATTGTCCTAATAAGGACAGACAACTCAACAGTTGTGTCTTATTTGAACCGCCAAGGCGGGACGAGATCACCAGAGTTGTGTATGATGATTTGGAACCTTCTGCTGAGGTGCCAAGAGAGGAATGTTATTCTTCGGGCAGCACACATTCCAGGAAGATTGAACATCCTAGCGGATGCTCTCAGTCGAAGGACGGTTTGTCGTACGATGGAATGGCAGCTCAACCAGTCAGTAGCGGAGGTTCTATTCAAACATTGGGGCAAGCCAAATGTCGACCTGTTTGCGATGAAACAAAACACAAAGATGGTCACTTACGTGTCACCGATCCCGGACCCGCTAGCTCTATGTACGCGTATGTGTAGCCTCCAACAATTCCCATCCCAAAAGTTCTGGCAAAGATAAGAGAGGAAATGTGCCAAGTGCTACTGATCGCCCCTTATTGGCCAGGCCGATCATGGTTTACGGATCTGCTGGACCTTCTGGTCTGCAATCCAATCCCTCTTCCAGACAGAAGAGATCTAATCTCTCAGAACAAGGGTCTGTACCTTCACGACAGACCAGAAATGTTCAAATTGACTGCATGGATGTTATCAAGCAGCGTGCAATTGAGGGTGGCTTTTCTGAGCAAGCAGCAAAGTTAGTTGCTTCAGCCAGAAGAGGTTCAACTACAAAAACATATAATTATAGAATCAACAAATTTGCAGAGTGGTGTAAGTGAATAGATATCAATCACTTTTCTGCATCTGTTCAACATGTAGCAGATTTTATCTGTCATTTATACGAAGTTGACAACCTTGTACCTTCAACCCTAGCAGCATATAAGTCTGCATTAGCTTCAGTCATTCCCAGTCTGGCCATTGAAGGAGTGGAGAATGACACCTTGAATGAAGTTATTAAAGGAATGAGCAATCTGCGACCTAGACAGCCAATTCCTATCCCAGCATGGAATCTATCTCTTGTTCTACTGGTTTTAGGGCAGGCTCCCTTTGAACCAATTAGATCTATAGACATTAAACTGTTAACTATTAAATCAGTTTTCTTGGTTGCAGCAGCATCGGCGAGAAAGAGAAGCGAAATACATGCGCTTTCTGCCGAACAAGACGGTTTTGTCATCACAGGTGAAGGTTTAAGACTACTTCCACATCTTTGTTTCCTGGCAAAGAATCAGTCACTTAAATATCCAGGACAGCCAATCAATTTGCCAAGTTTAACTAGACATGACCCAAACTCTTGTGCTTGGTGTCCTGTCAGATGTCTGAAAATGTATAAGAAACGTACTGAGGAGTGGAGAGATGACCCAAAATCTCTGTGGTTATGTCTCAAAGCTCCTGATTTACACGCCTCGAAAGATACTATTTCTCGTTGGATAGTTGACGCTATTCAGATGTCGCACAAAATCGCTACAGGAAAGCAGATTGATTGTGCGAATGCACATCAGGTCCGAGCACTAGCAGCATCATCGGCCCTTTATAAGGGTGTCTCATTAGAGGAGGTGATGTCTGTAGCACAATGGCATGCCGAGTCGTCATTCACTGATTTCTACCTTCGCGACATCTCCAGCACACTTAATCCGGTAGCCGTCGGCAATTTATCGAATCTAAACTAAGCCACATCTGACCACTACTTCGCACACATCACAAAGTCTTCCACTTACACTGAACTATGGCTATGCACATGACTTGAGTACGACCGTGGATTGGGCCGAGCTCCTGTGATGAACAAGAAAAGATCAAGCACTCAAAATGGTGAGTCTTTACTTTAATTAAGTGACTATAAATATATTTACTTACAGTCGAAATACCAGACTGCCTAGGTAAATAGTCTGGTGCAAGAGTATACTTATCCTCTCAAACAGACATTAGACTCATTCCAATTTGAAAATCTCATCGATATACTGATATTTTTTCAAAATTAGAAGTTGTAGTAGCTTCTTTGCACTCTACTGGACTGCCCTAGCTTAGACTTGGGGCTGACACGGGTCTGGTTGGTGTTGCATCCCCATTGACAGCCCTCTGAATTTTGTGCGGACAAAAGAGGGGGGGAGCGCG
Source organism: Chaetoderma sp. LZ-2023a (assembly GCA_034401795.1). Lineage (NCBI taxonomy): Eukaryota > Metazoa > Mollusca > Caudofoveata > Chaetodermatida > Chaetodermatidae > Chaetoderma > Chaetoderma sp. LZ-2023a. The sequence continues at coordinate 42,710,426 of CM067360.1, read as the reverse complement.
GTCTAGACCATGGAAGTTTAGCACTCTATGAGTCAGATGGCAGAACCCAAGCGTATGCCATGGTTCTAGTCTCTTCACAACCTTCTCTGTCGGATGGTAGATGAGTGCTGGTTCGAGCCTCACCTCCTCCCACCGGTATTTCCTGGCTGTCGAAATCCGGAGTTTATCATAATAGTACATCTGGTAAGTATTATTCGAAGTAGAATCAAAAAAGCATCCGCTTTTGTTTCTACGAGAATTCTTAATACTTACCAGATGTACCGCTGAGGTGAGGCTGAGCTGCTTTCGCTGTTTGTCAAGGCAAATATAAGACGAATCTGACTGTGATTGGGAATTGACTCGGTACCTGCGGCTATGGTAATTCCCGGACACAGTATGGGCAGGACCAGGAGAGTGCGGAGTTTTAATTGTTTATTTTGAGCTAGGCTAGATAATAGACATTATCATAATAGTACATCTGGTAAGTATTAAGAATTCTCGTAGAAACAAAAACGGATGCTTTTTTTATTCAGATGCAAGGAATATTTTGTTGAATATTTTCAAACTAATTTGACTGGATTCCTCTCAAATTAGTTTGAAAATATTCAATTGCTTTTGGTATGTTTCTCTTGAAATTGAAACACTGAATCAGCCAATCCGGTGGTAAATGTTTTTAATCGCCTTCTTTTGACCTGCAAATGGACATTCTAAGCAAACATTTAAATTTTCTTAACCAGAAAGGATGAGTCATGTAACTATGTGAGATCAAATATGTAGAACTCCGTTCATGATATTCACCAATACTGCGACATTGAGGGAAACTGATGGTAAGAATTATTGTGAACTTGAACATTCAGTGTAGTTAAAAGCTTTTAAAATTTATTATATTTCTAAATATCTAAGATGTTTGTTTATGTTTTAATATTTCAGAATCTCGTATGATTGTAGTACAGTAAAGGTATCAGTTGGACGCTGGTTTCTGACTGAGATCAAAGGATACCAGTATAAAGCACAGTATGTAGTTACTGTAATACTTATACATATACATCTAGATGGTATTTTCTCTGCTATTCTTAAAATCCTCATGAGTATTTCACTAAGGATTTGATGAACCTATGGCAGCAATCTTTTTTTCACTAATGGTTGAAGTTGTTAAACTTATTATCCCCATACATTTTGGAAAAATGGAGGGTGAGATTGCAGTCAACTCCGTCCATATATCTGCCTGTCCATCCATCCATCTGCGCTCGGATGTCTCCTCTGAAACCATTTGGTGGAATATAATCCAATTTGTTATGTGAGTTATCCTTATGATTGAGGATTGCAAGACAACATTTATATTAGGCAAAGTTGGCGAAAGAATGGTGATTTGTGATGGTATGCCATTGACTACACGTTCTTGTTTCAAAATAAAATTTACTAATTAAAACTAACTTGTGTGATAAATAAAATTTGAAATGGAAATTACTTACGGTCCAATTTGAAATGCAAATTACTTTACCCTTTAACCCCTGATATTCCAGCATCTCAAACACAAGACAAGTAAGCTGATGGATATTTTGAAATTAATTTAACTGGAAACATAGGCAGCAACGGCTCTCAGTCAAATTAGTTTCAGAATATTCACCAGAATAAATGTATTATTTCTTGTCTGGACTTGGTGAAGGGTTATGGTTCCCTACCCTCTATAACTTATCAGTCTTATATGGTTACAGTTTCTCAGTTTACTAAACAAAAAATAATTTTCAGTCAGAGCCATTAAGATATCCTTGATGTCAAGAATTAGCCGTCCATTTGGTTCATTTGTCTCACCATGTATGGGTGTGATGTGTGTAAGTGCAGTACAATACCTCAGCTTCTACTGTGAGGATCTTTATTTTAAAAAACCAGGGTGGGAGCTTGCCCTTGCTGTCAGTAACCTTTAAACCTTAGATGAGGTCCCAAGTAACCCTCCTGATTTTGGTGTAAAAAACCTCAAGTTCATTGTTATTGCTCAGATACTTACTTATTATTGATAATTATTCCAATTTATTATACCAATAACTAAAATGGATGTTAACATCTGTTTCAGACAAGATGATTATCTGAGAGTACCCAAGATTATTCCAGGTACTCCAACACAAAGTACTGACCAGGTAAATAAAGACAATTTCACCATCAAATTTGTTCAAGAAAATTTAAATTTTGTCATAGAAAATGTCCATTTGCAGAAGAAGGCTATTTGGAAAATTTACCACTGAAATGACTGGCTCTGTTATAGAGCCAGTCATTCCAGTGGCAAAATTTCAAAAATAGTCTTCTGTAAATGAACGTTCCTCAAGACCACTGCAGAAGCAGGTTTTGGCCAGCTGACCATTAAAGAGTTAAACACTTAGAGTATATGTTCCCACAGAGGTGGCAATAGTTTAATCAGATATAATTTAAGGCTGGTCTTGGCTGCTTTCTATTTCTGACGCTTGATCAGGTTGGATCGAAATCTGAATGCCGGTACCTGGTTTGTCACTTCCTATTATACTCTCCTGGCTAGTTACACTTGCCCTACTTGTGTAACCCTGTCAAAGAAATCCGGTTACAGGTAAACATTTGTAACCATATTTTTGATTTTGTAACCGTTAATGTTTGTTTTTTTGTAACCGTTGATTTGTGATTTGTAACCGGAAAAAAGGATGATTGTTGATTTTGTGTAACCATTAAACGGTAGTTTCCTGTTACTGTCAAAGTTTTTGATTGTCTTATAGTTGCAACCGGTTTTATCAGTTAAGGGTAACCGGTAATATTTTAACGTGTAACCATTAAAAGCTTTTGTGTAGTTTTCGGTAGCCATTTGTTTTGCTTTTGGCCAACATTTATCAGTTTTAAAATGAAGACTTTATGGAATAAATTGTGTTTCCTGGGCCCTATTTGAGCCTATGGTTTTATTGAGAGAGGTTATTGGCATAGGCTTCTATTATTTTAGATGCCTAATGAATGTTGAATTCAGATTTCATGGCGTTTCATACTTTGTTTGGTTTTATTCATCAGAGAAATATTCATTCTATGTTGCTCACGCATATGGTTTTTCCATGATTTGAGTAGTATAATCAGTAAGTTTAGTTTCTTACATTACGGGTCTGTGCCCCGATCGTGAGATAGTGCGCGGGACTGTCTTCTCAGCGATGACAAAGGTTGTAGTTACGGTTAGTCCTGGTACAAGAAGGAAGTCTCATATCCTGTTACATCACTAACAGAACATGTCAGAAGAATCAAAGCTGGGTTTGAATCATCAGTTGAGATTCCCGAAATGGTAAGTGAAGTTGAACGCCCCGTACGTTCCACCGTACATTTAGCTATAGGAAAAACCCTACATTTAAAGACACACTGATCCGCACCAAATTTGAATATCCTGCCAGTGCAGGATAACAAGGAAAAATTCCAAAATCCCACTGATCCATGCACACGGAAAAAACTGTTTTTTCTGCCCCCACATGGACAATAGTCACGACTTCACAAGCACACGCACAGGTCTTAAGTATAAATTGCAGCACATGCAATATCATCTGTCTACTTACATGCACATACTGCCACAAACAATATGTGGGAGAAACCAAACGAGAATTCCAGATACGACTTAAAGAACATTTAAGGGATATCAAAAACACAAGGGCACACCAGTAGCACAACATTTTATTTTGCAGTGGACAAAATGTAAGTTACAAGATCATAAAAGTTCTGCCTCACGATCCTGAGGATCCTGATAAGACACATATCAGAAAAGAACAAGAACAGTACTGGATACATCAACTACATACGCTGGGCCGATTTCAATTATAGTTGCCAGAAAGCATTCTTGATGGATAGGGATCCAAGTTTGTTCAAAGGAAGCTGATCGGCCAATCTGGCCGGTAGCCATCTTGGATTTTGACCGATTTTAAGAAACTTCTTTAAAAATCATCTCTGAAACGCTTGGGGGATCGATTAAAAACTCATGAAATATCATCTAGTCCAACAGCTAAACCACGTTTGTTCAAGGGAAGTTGATTGACCAAATGGCTCGGTGGCCATCTTGGATGAGACAGTTTTTGCAAAAACGACTTCTCCAAAACCACTGAATGGATCAGGCCAAAATTTGGGAGATATGATTATGGACTAAGGGCAATTAAAGTTTGTTCAAAGGATGTTCATACATACAAAAAACATTTTCACTTCAAGAGTATACTTACCTCCCTAATACTTTTGATATTGCTAAATATTGGCTTTCACTCAATAAACACTCAGATTTAAAACAGTTAGGTGCCCCTACTGGGCAGGGAGTCAGAGCGTAGTCCGGCGGATGCCAGCCCCACCTCCGCGCATGCGCAGACTAGCACTTCCTCTTTGCTAGATTATTGGCAAAGAGAACACACATGTTTTTCAGTCATAAGCTTTTCTTGCTCATTAACGTTTTTATTGGTGTTATTTTGGAAGTGATAAGACCTGATTTGGATGGCGGGAGGATATACTTCGCCACCGGAGGACGTTGGACCTTTAAATCAGGTGACTTCTAGTAAAATTAGCGAGTTTTCTTCCCGGTGTATTGTGTTTCCGGGACTCGCGTTTACCGTGATAAGCGCCTTAGTTAGTTGGTTTAGGTCAACTCGGTGCTACCTAGGACTAATTTCTCTTTCTGTTTCTGTCCACAGGTCTGTATGACGCTAGGTTGTGACGTCACAGTACCAGAGAATTAGTATTCTCTCCACCATGGTTCCATTTCCTACTAACACTGTTAGGTTATCTAACCAAATGAAAAATTATGTCCAGTGAGTTGGAGGCCTGGTATAAAGGTCTTCTCACTTTGCCCTCTTGATCCAATTCCTTCCCCATGAGGTGGAGAGAGTTAAGAGGCGTGCAGATGGTGGAGTTTCCGGTTCGTCACGTTGGATGGTTTGTCTATACAGAGTGTCAGGTATCTAGTTATTGATAATGTGCTGATGTTAATTATTGTAAACAATCAAAGGGAGATAATTAACATTTTTGCCAGTCAAGAGTTATCTATATGTATCTGATGGTTGTGTAGTCAACTTATCCATTCAGCATACAATTCGTCTTTGCACTTGGATGTTTTGTTGGGATCGAATTTTTCCTGTCACGGGATTAATGACGTCATAATCAGCTGGCTATGTATTTATTAGCAATTCAAGCGCTATGCTGGTTTTTGATGTATATTGATCTTTATGATCGTTTTCCTTCTCCTTGAGTTGGATTGAGTTTCTAAGCTTAACTAGTTGCTCATACTCCTTGTCCTTTGCCCTGTTTCAGGGACCGGGTTGCGCGTCCTGTGGACGTTTTATGCATGTCAAGTTCTGGCCGCATCTGTGTTATCGATGTAGCCCTTGTGGTCCATTGATTAATTGTGACATATGTAAGCACTGGGGGGGCGAGTTAATGTCCGAATTCTTGTGCTGCTTACAGGCGACGGACAAGGTGGTAGTGGAGGAGAGGAAGAAGAAGCGGAAACGAGAGGTTGTAAGTAGGAAGGGTAAGGGGAAGGTCTCGTCCGCGGTGGATATGGAGACCTTCCGGACCGAGATGTTGGGAGAGATGAAGAGGACAATAAAAGATTTGGTTCCAGGGTTGCTTCGTGGCATGCTTCCTGGACCGGATCCTTTATTGTCCTCATCATCGGCTTCGGAGCAGGTAATCCCCGCCTCTGGATCGATTTTCCTTAGTCCGCTTCCGTTGTCCGACGATTCAGAGGTGGCCCCATTAGAGGGGGCGTTCCACGGCCCTGGCAGCAGGCTTATTGCCGCGCCGATAGGGGACCGTGGACGGTTGTCGCTGGAACCCGCTGGCTGCTTATCAGTCCAGGGGTATCCGCACGCCGCGGTGGCCAGTACCTCCTATGGCACCGTTCCTGGTCAGCCCGGGTTAGCTCTCTTTGCTGACCCGGGGTCTAATCTTTCTGACCAGGGTGATGAGGATTACCTGCTAGGGTCGCCGTCTGACGACGTGGACATGGTTGAAGACGTTTGTGCACCCCTCGCGGGGTATACAGGCGCTTTTTTCCACGGTATTACTCACCCTGGAGTAAGGTCCGCGGTTCAGGTGGTGGCCCAGGGCGCTGCTGATGGCCAGCGGTACCGCATACCTCGGCTTGCCGAGAGTGTAGCTGGTGCTGGCCGGGCCCGTGGTAGGGCTATATATACCCCGCGCTCTACCGCGGTGCCTGCTCCTGGTCAAACCAGTGATATTCTCATGCCGGTGCTGTCAGGCCCGCATGGTTTCCCTGGCTTGCCAGGTGTATCAGCGTACCCGCCGTCAAGCTCTACTGCTTGCGCTCAGGAGGAAGACGAAGGACCCCGTCTTGTAGAGCGCTCGCAGTTAGCCACGGAGGAGGATTGGTATGACGCTTGCCAGTGGTTGGTGAGCGTTAGGCCTGATCTGCCCGTGGAGCAGTCGGCTAGCCACCGTGTTCACACGCCGTGGTTAGCTGGGAAACCAACTGCTAACGCTATGCCTTCTCTGCCGCTGGCGGAGCATGTCGTTGACATGTTCAAGGCGGCGGAGGCGTCCATTAACACGAGTGGACGTCTCGCGAAGGCCCCTCGCGAGGTGGCCAGGTGTTGTCGCATCGTGCCCCTGGACTACCAGCGGTACGGTGTGGTACCCGAGCCCAGCGTGGATGACCGCGCGGCTTTGGGTGAGGATACGCGGCCAGGCTCCCGTTCTGACGCGGGGGTCTTGTGCGCGAATGCGTTGCGTTCGGCGAATACCGCGTTGCGTGATGCGGAGGAGAGTGGGAGGGCTTCGATTGCCGCTCTGTCCCACGTCTCCCAGCTGTTACAGGGGGTAGTAACGGCATCCGCATCGCGCCAGCCAGGCCCGCTCGCGGTCCAGCGAACCATCCAGGATGGTATTAACCTGGCGCTGGACTGTATGACGCGGGCGGTGACCAGGAGTGTCAGGGCAAGACGCACATTTGCCCTGGACAATCTGTGCCCGTCTCAGGACCTGTATAATAGGCTACTCCGTACGCCTATGACGGGTCCTGGTCTTTTTGGAGGTGAGGGATGTCGCCACCTCCAGGAGACGGTCACCCTGGTGAATAACCAGAGGGCGCTGCGCGAACAGTTTGAGGTACTGCGTCGTGCTAACGTTCGCGCCGCGGCCCCTGCGTATCGTCCCCTGCAGGCTCGAGGTGGTGTTGGCCAAGTCAGAGGCCAGCCGCCGTCGCAGCGCCGGCCTCGGCCGCGTGCGATTCGGCCAGCAGTGAGGGGGGCGCAGGCTCCTCAGCCGCCGTCAGCCAGGCAGCCGCCCGTGCACCGAGGTGCGCGCGGGGCGGGGCGGGTCGCGCGAGGATCTGGGCGTGGTTATCGTTCCTGACAGGGCGCTTACCGCGGTAAGGACCACGCCGGTGTGTATGGCGACGGAGACAGTGCCGCTCTTGCATGCCTTGTGTCCACCGTGGTCCCTAGGTGGACCGGTGGGAGGCCGGCTAGCCGACCACATGCAAGAGTGGGAACGGTTAACTCAGGACCGTTTAGTCTTGCGATGGCTTTCCGTGGGGTATCATCCAGAATGGATGACAGGCCCGCCGTCGCGACTGTCTCTGGTGCCAGTCTGGACTCCCATTCCGAGAGATCCAGATCAAAGGTTGTGTATCGAGGAGGAGATAAATTCCCTCGTACAAAAAGGAGCTATTCAGCCGGCACAAAGGTGTCCGGGCTTCTATTCAACCCTGTTCTTGGTAACAAAACGCACCGGTGGGTGGAGACCGATTCTCAACCTCAAGCCATTGAACAAGTTCATCGAGACGCCCAGTTTCAAGATGGAAACGGTGCGCTCGGTGTTGGCGGGGTTGGAGAGGGGGATGTGGACGGCGTCGATAGATTTGAAGGACGCTTATTTCCACATCCCCATCCACAGGAGTTTCTGTCGTTTCCTGAGATTTGCATTCCAGGGCAGACAGTGGGAATTCAGGGTGTTGCCCTTCGGAATTTCCACGGCTCCTCGGGTTTTCACCCGTGTGGTTCTTGCGATCACAGCATACCTCCGCAGGAGAAGCATAGCAGTCCACACGTACATAGACGACTGGCTGTTGAAAGCGCACACCCGGGAAAGTTTGTCCGCCAATCTGGAGATTGTTTTGAAAATTCTCACAGACTTGGGCTGGATGATCAATTTCCCGAAATCAGAGCTGACTCCATCCCAGAAGTTTGTTTACCTGGGGATGTTCTTCGATCTGGAGACAGGATATGTTTATCCTACTCAGGAGAGAGTTCAAATACTCATCTCGTTGATTCAGTCAGTGTGCGACAGTCGTCATGTCCTGGCACGGGTTTACTTGAGAATGCTGGGGTTGATGGTTTCGTTGGAACCAGTCATTCCTCAGGCCGCCTTACGCAGGCGGCCGATACAGTTGTTTCTCATGACACAATGGACCCAGAGTACAGGTTCGCTGGACTCGAATGTGTCAGTGTTGGCGCCTCTGATTCACCACCTGCAATGGTGGTTGAATACAGAGAATCTCTTACCGGGGGTTTTGCTAACCCCTCCCCACCCTCAGGTGACTGTGTATACAGATGCATCGATGGAGGGCTGGGGAGCTTGCCTGGAAGAATCCACGATATCAGGGCTTTGGAATCTGGAACAGTCACAGGAACATATAAATCTACTGGAGCTAAGAGCAGTAGTCCTGGGCCTGGAACATTTCTTACAGAAAGTTCAGGGCAAGATTGTTCTTATTCGTTCAGACAACTCAACAGTTGTGACTTACATAAACCGCCAGGGCGGAACGAAGTCGCCCAGTCTCTGTATGATGACATGGAAACTGCTTTGTTGGTGTCTGGATCACCAGATTACCTTGAAAGCAGTTCATATTCCGGGAAGGTTAAACCTGCTAGCAGACTCATTGAGCCGAAGGATGAGTGTTTTACCCACGGAATGGCAACTAAATCAATGTGTGGCGGATCGTCTGTTCGACCATTGGGGGAAACCCAACATCGATTTGTTCGCAACGAAGAAGAATGCGAAGATGACGACGTACGTCTCTCCGATTCCGGATCCAAGCGCTTTCGCAACAGATGCGTTAGCTATCAGCTGGGGGAGAATGTATGCATACGCATTCCCTCCAGCAATCCTGATTCCAAAAATTCTTCAGAAAATCAGACAGGAGGAATGCCAAGTGCTTCTGATCGCCCCGGATTGGCCAAGCCGATCTTGGTATACGGATCTGCTGGACCTTCTGGTCTGCAATCCGGTTCCTCTGCCTCTGATGGACGATATTATCTTCCAGGGCAAGGCCCTTCACAACAATCCGTCAATGTTCAGATTGACTGCGTGGATGTTGTCAAGGAATCTAGAATTAAGGAGGGCTTTTCTGAGCAAGCAGCCATGTTTATGGCCAAAGCCAGGAGGGGGTCAACCTCCAGAGCATATAATTATAAAATCAACAGATTTGCAGAATGGTGCTCAAAAAGATGTATTGATCCAATGGATTCATCTATTCAAGTAGTAGCTGATTTCCTCTGTCACCTCTATGATGCCTATAGCCTCAAGCCTAACTCTATTGCTGGTTATAAGTCAGCATTAATGTCTGTTATTCCTTGCTTGGCTAAGAGGGGAAGTGATGAAGTAAATACATTGAATGTATTAATTAAAGGCATGGGCAATCTAAGACCAAGGAATCCTCCTGTGATTCCGTCTTGGAGTTTATCACTAGTGCTTCAAGTACTAGGTGATAAGCCTTTTGAACCACTTAGTTCCATTTCTATGAAACTATTAACACTGAAGACTGTGTTTTTAATTGCTGCGGCCTCGGCTAGGCGTAGGAGTGAGATTCATGCCTTATCAGCCGAGGATGACCGTTTTGTGGTTTCAGGGGAAGGCCTTAAGCTGCTACCTAGGATTAATTTCTTGGCTAAAAATCAGTCGTTGAAATATCCAGGTCAACCTATTATTTTGCCTGCTTTAACTAGATATGATCCTAATTCTAAAGCATGGTGTCCCGTCCGGGCGCTGCGCCGGTACAAACAACGTACGGCGGCATGGCGCACCGACCAGTCAGCGTTATGGTTGTCATATATTGAACCCCATGGGAGGGCTTCTAAGGACACCATTTCCAGGTGGATTGTGGAATGCATTCAGTTTTGCCATAAATCCGCCACCGGGAAGCAGGTTGACGTGGCCAAGGCTCACAGTGTCCGCGGCGTAGTGACATCCACGGCCCTATTTAATGGGGTCCCTGTGGATGATATTATGTCGGTGGCTCAGTGGCACTGTGAGTCAAGTTTTACAGACCATTATCTCCGTGACACCTCTAATCCTCTCGCCTTGTCGGTTTTGAAAAAATAAATCGGTTTATATTTTTTGAGGTGATTTCCTCATTACTTATATATATCACAATTAATTTATGGAAACACCCACTTTTTTGGGCCTGCATCAGTCTTTACCGATGGGAAGATGATGTCAGCAGCCATTTTCAACAAGGTCAGTCTTGTTCATGTGTTGTCCGTTGTTGATTGTATTGTCACGATTACCCGTTATTAATATGGTGATGGTTTGTGTATTTGTGTGGTTCATTGTTGAGAGTTACGAAAATGGAGCTTTTTCGTCTCTGTCCTGTAGTACATGGCACTTGTACGTAGAGAGCGTATAGGACATTGAGGTCAGTCGACTCTTCCTCCCAGGAAGGAGGGGGGGGGGGAGCGCATATGACATTCGGTCATCTCTCATACATCGGTGGTGTTATCCGATGGTTAGTCAAATCCTGACTGTTTTTTCTTACAGTTTCAGAAGTTTAAGTGCCTTAAACGCAGAAAAGCGTATAGGGATGAGCTGGTCTTTTGACCTCGCCTCCCTCCCGCCAGATTCACTTTCGAATTCTGGCAATATCAAAAGTATTAGGGAGGTAAGTATACTCTTGAAGTGAAATAAACGAAATCTAGGATTTCTTTTTTCACGAGAGAGTTGATACTTACCTCCCTAGATACGGACCCGGCCTCTCCACCCCACAGAGGCTCGGTCTTCAGGCTCTTAATAGTTGCATGTGTGTCAGCCAATAATCTAGTCAGAGGAAGTGCTAGTCTGCGCATGCGCGGAGGTGGGGCTGGCATCCGCCGGACTACGCTCTGACTCCCTGCCCAGTAGGGGCACCTAACTGTTTTAAATCTGAGTGTTTATTGAGTGAAAGCCAATATTTAGCAATATCAAAAGTATTAGGGAGGTAAGTATCAACTCTCTCGTGAAAAAAGAAATCCTAGATTTCGTTTAGTCTGCTGTAGGCCAGTCAGAATGTAGTGTGTTTGGCGGTCATATTGGATTTTTTATTTGATTGATTTTGAAGCCAAAATTGGTTTTATATAAGTTTTTGGGTATTCTGATTTCAGATTTGTCATTTTCGAAACTGTCAGATGAACTGTTTGGCGGCCATCTTGGATATTTTTCCTGCCATAAGTGCCCATACAAAACAATAGGACAGTTTGTTCATAGGAAGCCGATCGGCCAATTTGGCCAGTGGCCATCTTGGATTTTGACCGATTTTTAGAAACGTCTTTAAAAAGCTTCTCGGAATCCGCTTGGCGGATTGATGTGAAACTCGGGAAACTTAATCTATGGCAAGAACTGAACCAAGTTTGTTCAAGAGAATCCGATGGGTCAGTTTGCTTGACAGCCATCTTGTATGACCTAGTTCTTGTTGCATTTCTGGCCAAAGCCTTTTGATAGTACTTAAAGGCGATGGCCTTTCCAGTTGGATTGCCTATGTTCCAGGTGAGTGATGCAGGCCCCTTGGGCCTTTTGCTAAAAATGAAAGAATATTTCAGAGTAAAAAATGTGAGAATTTAGCCTGAAGAAGTCTCCAAGTTAATTATCTTGACAATATTCAACATCTTACCTGTATGGTTACTTTGAAATTAGGTTGCGGTGATTATCTGTTGACATGAGTCATTAACAATATGTTTATATTTCAGTGTGAGGATTTGCAGTTTATAGAATACAAAAACAGTCAGTGGTTCATGGCCAAAGGAAGCAGCACTTCTGATGTTCTTAACAACAAGGTAAGTCTTTATATCAGTTAATTACACATCAGTCTAAGTGAAATTCAGAGGTGAATGTGATACAGCGTCACCAATACTTGCCAAATTTCAATCAAACGTTGCTTGATTAACTATGGTGACCTCCAAACATATGTAGAAACATTCTATTGTTCAATTTTGGTGGTGGCCATCTTAGATTTTCCAATTTTTTTCTGAAATCATTTAAAATGTATTTTTCAGATGGCTATTTTCGCTTTTCCAACAATTAATGTGAATCAGTCAGAAGACTACTTGTCATTAACCAATTGCCTGATTTCAACCAAACATGGCTGTTAGGATCATATGGTCTAAACGAAATCTAGGATTTCTTTTTTCACTTCAAGAGTATACTTACCTCCCTAATACTTTTGATATTGCTAAATATTGGCTTTCACTCAATAAACACTCAGATTTAAAACAGTTAGGTGCCCCTACTGGGCAGGGAGTCAGAGCGTAGTCTGGCGGATGCCAGCCCCACCACCGCGCATGCGCAGACTAGCACTACCTCTTTGCTAGATTATTGGCAAAGAGAACACACATGTCTTTTTGAAACATAAGCTTTTCTTACTCTTAAACTGTTTGTTTGGTGTTATTTTGGAGTGATAGTATCTGATTTGGATGGCGGGAGGGAACACTTCGCCACAGGAGGACTTAGGACCTTTAAATCAGGTGACTTCTAGTAAAATTAGCGAGTTTTCTTCCCGGTGTATTGTGTTTCCGGGACTCGCGTTTACCGTGATAAGCGCCTTGGTTAGTTGGTTTATGTCAACTCGGTGCTACCTAGGACTAATTTCTCTTTCTGTTTATGTCCACAGGTCTGTATGACGCTAGGTGGTGACATCACAGCAGCAGAGAGTTAGTTTTCTCTCCACCATGGTTCCATTTCCTACTAACACTGTTAGGTTATCTAACCAAATGAGAAATTATGTCCAGTGAGTTGGAGGCCTAGTATAAAGGTCTTCTCACTTTGCCCTCTTGATCCAATTCCTTCCCCATGAGGTGGAGAGAGTTAAGAGGCGTGCAGATGGTGGAGTTCTCCGGTTCGTCACGTTGGATGGTTTGTCTATACAAAGTGTCAGGTATCTAGTTATTGATAATGTGGTGATGTTAATTATTGTAAACAAACAAAGGGAGATAATTAACATTTTTGCCAGAAAAGAGTTATCTATATGTATCTGATGGTTGTATAGTCGACTTATCCATTCAGCATACAATTCGTCCTTGCACTTGGATGTTTTGTTGGGATCGAATTTTTCCTGTCACGGGATTAATGACGTCATAATCAGCCTGGCTATGTATTTATCAGCAATTCAAGCGCTATGCTGGTTTCTGATGTATTTTGATCTTTATTATCGTTTTCCTTCTCTTTGAGTTGGTTTGAGTTTCTAAGCTTAACTAGTTGCTCATACTCCTTGTCCTTTGCCCTGTTTCAGGGACCGGGTTGCGCGTCCTGTGGACGATTTCTTCATGAAAAGTTCTGGCCTCATCTGTGCTTTCAATGTAGCCCTTGTGGTCCCTTGGTTAATTGTGACATATGTAAGCACTGGGGGGGGCGAGTTAATGTCCGAATTCTTGTGCTGCTTACAGGCGACGGACAAGGTGGTAGAGGAGGAGAAGAAGAAGAAGCGGAAACGAGAGGTTGTAAGTAGGAAGGGTAAGGGGAAGGTCTCGTCCGCGGTGGATATGGAGGCCTTCCGGACCGAGATGTTGGGAGAGATGAAGAGGACAATAAAGGATTTGGTTCCAGGGTTGCTTCGTGGCATGCTTCCTGGACCAAATCCTTTACTGTCCTCATCATCGGCTTCGGAGCAGGTAATCCCCGCCTCTGGATCGGTTTTCCTTAGACCGCTTCCGTTGTTCGACGATCCAGAGGTGGCCCCATTAGAGGGGGCGTTCCACGGCCCTGGCAGCAGGCTTATTGCCGCGCCGAGAGGGGACCGTGGACGGTTGTCGCTGGAACCCGCGGGCTGCTTATCAGTCCAGGGGTATCCGCACGCCGCGGTGGCCAGTACCTCCTATGGCACCGTTCCTGGTCAGCCCGGGTTAGCTCTCTTTGCTGACCCGGGGTCTAATCTTTCTGACCAGGGTGATGAGGATTACCTGCTAGGGTCGCCGTCTGACGACGTGGACATGGTTGAAGAAGTTTGTGCACCCCTCGCGGGGAATACAGGCGGCTTCTTCCACGGTTTTACTCACCCTGGAGTAAAGTCCGCGGCTCAGGTGGTGGCCCAGGGCGCTGCTGATGGCCAGCGGTACCGCATACCTCGGCTTGCCGAGGGTGTTGCTGGTGCTGGCCGGGGCCGTGGTGGGGCGGTATATACCCCGCGCTCTACCACGGTGCCTGCTCCTGGTCAAACCAGTGATATTGTCATGCCGGTGCTATCAGGCCCGCATGTTTTCCCTGGCTTGCCAGGTGTATCAGCATACCCGCCGTCAAGCTCTACTGCTTGCGCTCAGGAGGAAGACGAAGGACCCCGTCTTGTAGAGCGCTCGCAGTTAGCCACGGAGGAGGATTGGTCTGACGCTTGCCAGTGGTTGGTGAGCGTTAGGCCTGATCTGCCCGTGGAGCAGTCGCCTAGCCAGCGTGACCACAGGCCGTGGTTAGCTGGGAAACCGACTGCTAACGCTATGCCTTCTCTGCCGCTGGCGGAGCATGTCGTTGACATGTTCAAGGCGGCGGAGTCGTCCATTAACTCGAGTGGACGTCTCGCGAAGGCCCCTCGCGAGGTGGCCAGGCGTTGTCGCATCGTGCCCCTGGATTACCAGCGGTACAGTGTGGTACCCAAGCCCAGCGTGGATGACCGCGTGGCTTTGGGTGAGGATGCGCGGCCAGGCTCCCGTTCTGACACGGGGGTCTTGTGCTCGAACGCGTTGCGTTCGGCGAATACCGCATTGCGTGATGCGGAGGAGAGTGGGAGGGCTTCGATTGCCGCTCTGTCCCACGTCTCCCAGCTGTTACAGGGGGTAGTAACGGCATCTGCATCGCGCCAGCCAAGCCCGGTCACGGTCCAGCGAGCCATCCAGGATGGTATTAACCTGGCGCTGGACTGTATGACTCGGGCGGTGACCAGGAGTGTCCGGGCAAGACGCACGTTTGCCCTGGACAATCTGTGCCCGTCTCAGGACCTGTACAATAGGCTACTCCGTACGCCTATGACGGGTCCTGGTCTTTTTGGAGGTGAGGGATGTCGCCACCTCCAGGAGACGGTCACCCTGGTGAATAACCAGAGGGCGCTGCGCAAGCAGTTTGAAGTGCTGTGTCGTGCTAACGTTCGCGCCGCGGCCCCTGCGTATCGTCCCCTGCAGGCTCGAGGTGGTGCTGGCCAAGTCAGAGGCCAGCCACCGTCGCAGCGTCGGCCTCGGCCGCGTGCGATTCGGCCAGCAGCGAGGGGGGCGCAGGTTCCTCAGGCGCCGTCAGCCAGGCAGCCGCCCGCGCACCAGGGTGCGCGCGGGGCGGGGCGGGGCGCGCGAGGATCTGGGCGTGGTTATCGGTCCTGACAGGACGCTTACCGCGGTAAGAACCACTCCGGTGTGTATGGCAATGGAGACAGTGCCGCTCTTGCATGCCTTGTGTCCACCGCGGTCCCCATTCCGAGAGATCCAGAGCAAAGGTTGTGTATCGAGGAGGAGATAAATTCCCTCGTACAAAAAGGAGCTATTCAGCCGGCACAAAGGTATCCGGGCTTCTATTCAACCCTGTTCTTAGTAACAAAACGCACCGGAGGGTGGAGACCGATTCTCAACCTCAAGCCATTGAACAAGTTCATCGAGACGCCCAGTTTCAAGATGGAAACGGTGTGCTCGGTGTTGGCGGGGTTGGAGAGGGGGATGTGGACGGCGTCGATAGATTTGAAGGACGCTTATTTCCACATCCCCATCCACGGGAGTTTCTGTCGCTTCCTGAGATTTGCATTCCAGGGCAGACAGTGGGAATTCAGGGTGTTACCCTTCGGAATTTCCACGGCTCCTCGGGTTTTCACCCGTGTGGTTCTTGCGATCACAGCATACCTCCGCAGGAGAAGCATAGCAGTCCACACGTACATAGACGACTGGCTGTTGAAAGCGCACACCCGGGAAAGTTTGTCGGCCAATCTGGAGATTGTTTTGAAAACTCTCACAGACTTAGGCTGGATGATCAATTTCCCAAAATCAGAGCTGACTCCATCCCAGAAGTTTGTTTACCTGGGGATGTTCTTCGATCTAGAGACAGGATATGTTTATCCTACTCAGGAGAGAGTTCAGAAACTCATCTCGTTAATTCAGTCAGTGTGCGACAGTCGTCATGTCCTGGCACGGGTTTACTTGAGAATGCTGGGGTTGATGGTTTCATTGGAACCAGTCATTCCTCAGGCCGCCTTACGCAGGCGGCCGATCCAGTTATTTCTCATGACACAATGGACCCAGAGTACAGGTTCGCTGGACTCGAATGTGTCAGTGTTGGCGCCTCTCATTCACCACCTGCAATGGTGGTTGAATACAGAGAATCTCTTGCCGGGGGTTTTGCTAACCCCTCCCCACCCTCAGGTGACTGTGTATACAGATGCATCGATGGAGGGCTGGGGAGCTTGCCTGGAAGAGTACACGATATCAGGGCTTTGGAATCTGGAACAGTCAAAGGAACATATAAATCTACTGGAGCTAAGAGCAGTAGTCCTGTGCCTGGAACATTTCTTACAGAAAGTTCAGGGCAAGATTGTTCTTATTCGTTCAGACAACTCAACAGTTGTGACTTACATAAACCGCCAGGGCGGAACGAAGTCGCCCAGTCTCTGTATGATGACGTGGAAACTGCTTTGTTGGTGTCTGGATCACCAGATTACCTTGAAAGCAGTTCATATTCCGGGAAGGTTAAACCTGCTAGCAGACTCATTGAGCCGAAGGATGAGTGTTTTACCCACGGAATGGCAACTAAATCAATGTGTGGCGGATCGTCTGTTCGACCATTGGGGGAAACCCAACATCGATTTGTTCGCAACGAAGAAGAATGCGAAGATGATGACGTACGTCTCTCCGATTCCGGATCCAAGCGCTTTCGCAACAGATGCGTTAGCTATCAGCTGGGGGAGAATGTATGCATACGCATTCCCTCCAGCAATCCTGATTCCAAAAATTCTTCAGAAAATCAGACAAGAGGAATGCCAAGTGCTTCTGATCGCCCCGGATTGGCCAAGCCGATCATGGTATACGGATCTGCTGGACCTTCTGGTCTGCAATCCGGTTCCTCTGCCTCTGATGGACGATATTATCTTCCAGGGCAAGGCCCTTCACAACAATCCGTCAATGTTCAGATTGACTGCGTGGATGTTGTCAAGGAATCTAGAATTAAGGAGGGCTTTTCTGAGCAAGCAGCCATGTTTATGGCCAAAGCCAGGAGGGGGTCAACCTCCAGAGCATATAATTATAAAATCAACAGATTTGCAGAATGGTGCTCAAAAAGATGTATTGATCCAATGGATTCATCTATTCAAGTAGTAGCTGATTTCCTCTGTCACCTCTATGATGCCTATAGCCTCAAGCCTAACTCTATTGCTGGTTATAAGTCAGCATTAATGTCTGTTATTCCTTGCTTGGCTAAGAGGGGAAGTGATGAAGTAAATACATTAAATGTATTAATTAAAGGCATGGGCAATCTAAGACCAAGGAATCCACCTGTGATTCCGTCTTGGAGTTTATCGCTAGTGCTTCAAGTACTAGGTGATAAGCCTTTTGAACCACTTAGTTCCATTTCTATGAAACTATTAACACTGAAGACTGTGTTTTTAATTGCTGCGGCCTCGGCTAGGCGTAGGAGTGAAATTCATGCCTTATCAGCCGAGGATGACCGTTTTGTGGTTTCAGGGGAAGGCCTTAAGCTGCTACCTAGGATTAATTTCTTGGCTAAAAATCAGTCGTTGAAATATCCAGGTCAACCTATTATTTTGCCTGCTTTAACTAGATATGATCCTAATTCTAAAGCATGGTGTCCCGTCCGGGCGCTGCGCCGGTACAGACAACGTACGGCGGAGTGGCGCACCGACCAGTCAGCGTTATGGTTGTCATATATTGAACCCCATGGCAGGGCTTCTAAGGACACCATTTCCAGGTGGATTGTGGAATGCATTCAGTTTTGCCATAAATCCGCCACCGGGAAGCAGGTTGACGTGGCCAAGGCTCACAGTGTCCGCGGCGTAGTGACATCCACGGCCCTATTTAATGGGGTCCCTGTGGATGATATTATGTCGGTGGCTCAGTGGCACTGTGAGTCAAGTTTTACAGACCATTATCTCCATGACACCTCTAATCCTCTCGCCTTGTCGGTTTTGAAAAAAGAACTCGGTTTATATTTTTTGAGGAGGTTTTTTCCTCATTACTTATATATTTCACAATTAATTTATGGAAACACCCACTTTTTTGGGGCCTGCATCAGTCTTTACCAATGGGAAGATGATGTCAGCAGCCGTTTTCAACAAGGTCAGTCTTGTTCATGTGTTGTCCGTTGTTGATTGTATTGTCACGATTACCCGTTATTAATATGGTGATGGTTTGTGTATTTGTGTGGTTCATTGTTGAGAGTTACGAAAATGGAGCTTTTTCGTCTCTGTCCTGTAGTACATGGCACTTGTACGTAGAGAGCGTATAGGACATTGAGGTCAGTCGACTCTTCCTCCCAGGAAGGAGGGGGGGGAGCGCATATGACATTCGGTCATCTCTCATACATCGGTGGTGTTATCCGATGGTTAGTCAAATCCTGACTGTTTTTTCTTACAGTTTCAGAAGTTTAAGTGCCTTAAACGCAGAAAAGCGTATAGGGATGAGCTGGTCTTTTGACCTCGCCTCCCTCCCGCCAGATTCACTTTCGAATTCTGGCAATATCAAAAGTATTAGGGAGGTAAGTATACTCTTGAAGTGAAATAAACGAAATCTAGGATTTCTTTTTTCACGAGAGAGTTGATACTTACCTCCCTAGATACGGACCCGGCCTCTCCACCCCACAGAGGCTCGGTCTTCAGGCTCTTAATAGTTGCATGTGTGTCAGCCAATAATCTAGTCAGAGGAAGTGCTAGTCTGCGCATGCGCGGTGGTGGGGCTGGCATCCGCCAGACTACGCTCTGACTCCCTGCCCAGTAGGGGCACCTAACTGTTTTAAATCTGAGTGTTTATTGAGTGAAAGCCAATATTTAGCAATATCAAAAGTATTAGGGAGGTAAGTATACTCTTGAAGTGAAAATAGGCTTTCGAACTTGTATGCAGAAATTTGATTGGAAAATTTTTGTGCCTATCTTGCATTTTAACAAATGTCTGGGAAATCGCTTAATAAAGTCGTTAGCCACTGAGTCAAGTTATTTGTTGATTTGTAAAATGATTTTTTTAACCCTTACCACTCTGATGTCAATATTCTATCTTTTCCTGTGTCAATAGTAAAAAAGCTGGTGTACATTTTTCAACAATTTTGTTTCTACGACAGCACCATCTTCCACCAAATTTGTTGAAAAATGAACACCAGTTCATCTTTTAATTTGATTTGAAAATTCAAAATTTTGACATCAGTGTCAAAGGGTTAGTTCAGCCTTTCAGTTCAAAGTGTTTATATTAATATTGCTCTAGGAATGCGAGAATGAAGTACACACCTGCAAAAAGACTACCTGTATTAAGAAGCCATCAGCCATAAGATGTTAACTTTTTCAGTTCAATCCAATTAACTCTATAATGGTCAAGTTGGTCAAGACTAGCCTCTAATGGTCTTGACAAATGTCCGTTACGACTATGGTTGAAAATTTGTCAGAGGAATGCCTCGCTTGATGATTGAGTCAGTCATCCCGGTGATTGGCCGGCAAAAGTACAGATCTTGGCCAGTCTTGACCATTAAAGGATTAGTAAGTGATAAACAGGTGCTCAAGCTCATCCCAACTTAATGTCTAAATTATCCACATCACTTATGAAATATCATTGTTAGCAAACATATTTACTTGTCTGTTGATAAAGGTGACATTAGTCCTTTACTCCTTAGACTTGAAATAAAAAAATTCTTCAAGATGTAAAAAATATTCTATTGAATATTTTGAAACTAATTTGGCTAGGCAGCAACAAGTTTGAGTAAGATTTGGTTCAAAATTTTCAATAGCCTTCCTGTATAGGTGTCATGCAATTAAGGCCCTGGAATTTCAAGGGTTAAATTGGAAGCCATTTATAAGCCTCTATTTAGCATTAATTGTTTGTATTTGTTCAGGTAATATCATTCAGCATACGTAATCGTCAGTCCGGGTTCTCAGAGTCACCTGTCCTGTACAGAGTCCACACACCTGATCGGCAGATAGCTCCTCGTAAAGCACAGTAAGTAACTATTGTAAAGCTTTGATATTACTTGGTTAGCCTTTATTGTGTACATGATAACTATGTTACCAACGTGTTACCAATCGTGGAATAATTATATCAAATTCTAAAATGCTGAACAATTTTTGCTCTCCAGGATCAAATCTTATTTTTGCTATATGATTCACCACAATCCATGAAGGTTGGAATGCTACAGAAATATCTTTTTTAATGCCTACTGAAAGTTGTTGCTGGCCATTATAATGGTGAAGATATAATATTTACAGAGATGCTGTCATGATTTCAGTTAAGTGTCGGTCCTACAAAAGATGGGTTGCTTTTTGGGAAGATGGCGATACTGTAACCATTTAATCTACAAAATTGATCAAGAAAATAGACAATTTGTTTGTTGAATGTTCATTCAAATAAAGAAAATGTTCATTCAAAGAAAGAGAAGACTATTTTTGTAAATTTGCCACGGGAATGACTTGCTTGATAACAGAGCCTGTCATTCCAGTGGTAAATGTTAAAAGAGTAGTCTTCTCTTAGCATGTAAATTCCTGATTACTGCTTTATACCCTTGCAGACGCGGGCTTTACCATTTTAGGCTTAACAGTCTGCAGTCACAGCAACATTGTTTTCAAAATTAGCTGGCAGTTATCATATGAACTGGAATGTGATTTAGTAATCCGAGATTTCAATTTAGATGTTTTACGTTCATTAAAGTGAATGATGTCTGGTCTGACTGGCACCTCTACTTTTATCACATAATCCAGTTCCAGTTTCAGCTATGCCCCATCTGTCTCTAGCTAAGCTCCACCCACACCTCACTCATTTTGGGATTGATTGATCCCTGACTATTTATTTCCAGAAAACTATACAGGTAAGCCGTTGAATATTTTGTTACTAATTTGACTGGGTACTGTTGCAGCATGTTTGCTCAATAGTAAAGACATACAATTCATACAACAACCCATAGTCTGTCACCAATTATGTACTCGTGACATACTTATCTACATCATTCATGATGTCATTGATTGTGATGTTATTCTACACATCACGTAGTTGATTATGACATATGATAGATGTATAAACTGGAAAGGTCTTGTTTCTGTCCATGAAGTAATTTTTTTCACATTTTCAGGTGTGTTTACTATGATCTTACCAATGACCGCTGGGATAGCTCCGCTGATGTCTGTAAGGTGACTAACAGTCAGGATCTGTTTCTGGGTGACTATGTTGATTGCTTATGCAAGCATTTGTCAAACTATGCCGTTAAAGCAAAAGTTTCTGAACCAGGGATCGTGGGATATGCCAGCTGGTTCTACATCGTGTGTTTTATTTCCCTGGTAGGTTCTGAGTTACATTCAAAGTTACACTATGAGTAATATTACATCCTAATATTGAGGGATCCGACCTGTCACTCAAGTATCTGACATCATAATCAAAATATGTCACATATTTTCTGGCATCATATTTATAATGATGTCATAATCATAAACTCCCTCACCGTCGATCACAAAATTGTATGAATTATGTCTTTGATTAATACACTTTCTGTTGAATATTTTGTAACTAATTTGACTGGGAGATGTTGCTGTCATATTCAGGAACAGCCCCAGTCAAATTAGTTTCAAAATATTCAACAGCTTATATGTATAGTTAACTTGAAATTTTGAGTCTGGGGTATATATTTAAGTTTCAAAGTTTCAAATTGATTCCAATATAGGTATAAAGTGGGCGGAGCTTAGCTGGAAAGGGGTAGAGCAAAGTTAGAAATGGAACCCTCTGTTTGATCATTTACCAGATAGCTTTTGAGGTATAGACATGAAAGGGTTGACATCAGTATCATTAGAACTTATAATCTATTGTTAACCCTCGAATTTGTTCAAGAAAATCTCAATTTTCCCATAGAAAATGTGCATTTGCAGACCAAGTGAAGAGTATTTTTGAAAACTTATCACTGGAATGACTATCTCTGTTATCCAGCCAGTCATTCGTGGTAAATTTTCAAAAATACTCTTCTCTTGGTCAGCAAATGGGCATTTCTCAAGACCACCGCAAAAGCCGTCTTTGGTCTGCTTGAGTATTATAGAGTTAACTAACTTGTATTTTTTCCACAGGGCTGTATGGCCTTAGCTATTCTAGCCCATCATATCTGCAATCTGACAGCCACATTCTCTGCCAGTCTACTCATGCATATGTTTTTTGCATGCATGGCCACACAAGTAAGTTCACAGACAGTGAGAGAAAGTAACTAGGTTAGAGCCCAAGACAGCTAATGGTAGGAAACTATCAGCAGAAACATGTTTGCAGGTCTGTCTGTCTATCTGCCTGTCCGCCTGTCCGCCCGCCTGCCTGCCTGTCTGTCTGTCTGTCATACAGAATGAAAATAGATTTTTGAAAATACTATAGTTGGTTTTGTATTGTGTGAATCATATAAGTGGTACATTTAAAAAAAACGTTCTCGGGTAATAATAGCATTTTGTCTGTTATATGGCTATGAATTTTCTCTCTTTCACACTTTTGAGTTGAAGATGGATAAATATTCGCACTGGCAGATATAGATGCTAATAACATGGCCATTAAATACAAACTGAGCAATTAGAAAAAATGGCGCCTAGTAAGCACAGAGTATGGGCATTAAATGCATGTGTGAACACTCGTGTACAGTAACATAACCACCCACACCACCATTGCGAATTATAAAATTGTTTCAAGACCCATCTGCTTGTCTATTTTATATCATTACCTTGTAGTCAAATCTAATTGGTGCACTGCGTTCTAAGTTTATCAGTTATACGCTTGCTCTAGTGTTGGTCACACATGTTGTCATTACATTAACAGATATGCTATGTGGTGGCTGCATACCTGAGTCCACACGCATTACTTGTAAGCAATCTTGATGAGGATAACCACAGGTGTATCGTGATGGGACTATTTATGCATTACTTCTTCATTGCGCAGTTCAGCTGGATGATGACACAGGTAACCAATGTTCACACTTATCTTCAGAAATAAAGATTTGGCTAAGCCACCAACAAATTTCAGTCAAATTGGTTTCAAAATAGTCAGCATATCCAGAGTTATAGTCCTTTGAAATTATTGTCTGGTGGCTTGCAAGCAGTCTGACAGGTAAGAGCTTTTGTTTTGCTCACTGACCATCATTAACATGACAGGGATTGTGGCCTTGCCATGTATTTTAGCAGCAATCTCTTGGCAGATTCTGTTTCAAATAATTTTAATCCAAACCATGACTGTATTATCGTCTAGCATTCTGTGGATCTAAATCATTCTTTCATACTTTAATATATACTTTTCTCTCCAGGCTATTAACTTATGGAAAATTCTGGTCTTGAATGATGAACACACAGACAGGAAATATGTTTTATTCTTCCTCACAGGATGGGGTAAGTCACGTTTAACCCGGTTTATTTTAAATTCCTTACATTTTGAAACCTAGTAAATGTTTTGAAAAAATTTAACTGGGAACTACATTATGAATAGCTAAATTATTTTCTATGATGTCACTAGTATTTTGACGAGATCAAATAACAAATATCAACTACAACATACATATTGTCATATTAAAATGTCAAGAGGTAGAAGATAAACTTAATATAAATATATTATAATATTACCTTATTTCATATTTTAATTCATAAATATTTCATTAAAATTATCACATCCTCCTCCCAGCACCATTTGTACACCTGATAGTGGTGTCTATTTGCGGCACAAAAAACTATATAATCAAATGGGTTGATACTTTAATGGTCAAGCTGGCCAAAACTGGCCGCTACGAGAGCTCTTAGTAAATGACCATCTTCAGACAAAGAGAAGACTATATTTGAAATTTTAGCACTGGAATGACTGGATCGATAATCGAGCCAGCCATTCCCGTGTTAAATTTTCAAAAATAGTATTCTCCCAGCCTTCAAATGGACATTCAATAAACAAAAATTTTCATTTTCTAGACCCATTTAATTGTCAAATTAGATCAAGAAAATTTAAATATCTGCCTATTTAATGTCCATTTACAGGCCAAGGGAATACAATTTTTGAAAATTTATCACTGGAATGACTGTCTCGATTATCGATCCAGTCATTCTAGTGGGAAATTTTCAAAAACAGAGGCCAGTTTTGGCCGTTATGACCATTAAAGGGATAAAGTCTTAAAGACCCTGGATAGTGTTCTTTTAATGGAGGATTGCAGTTTTAGCTATGCCCCGCCCATCCCTAGTTAAGCTCCACCCATGCTTTAATCAATTGATCCCTGTACTCTCTGAATCTCAATTTTCACAAAATTATACAGGTAAGCTATTGAATATTTTGAAACTAATTTGACTGGGCACTGTTGCTGCCATAAACAGCGCCCAATCAAATTGGTTTCAAAATATGCAACAGAATATTTATTAAATAGTATGGCCATACAATTCGTACAACAACGCTTAGTCCATCATCAATTAAGCTTTTGTGCTGAATTTATCTACATCATTCATGACGTCATTGATTATGACATCGTCCTACATGTCATGCAATTGATTATGATGTCATATGATTGATGGATAAACTGGAAAGATCAATTATCCTTAGATGAGCCTAGCACTCTATAGTACTTATACTTAGACAAATGACTGTTAATATACTTAATATATGCAGTTTACAGTTTACTAAATGTTTGTCTGGCATACATTATTATGTACAGATATTATATCGATTTGTATTTTCTTCAGGTTTGCCGGCCATTATCGTTATAATCTTCTACATTATAACGTTCTGCCTGTATAAATATGTCTACAGTATGCCATCAGAGTTTATTTATGGCGATGTTAACAACAATGGTGAAATGTAAGTCACATTGCCATACATATGCCGACATTCATTATTGCATTTAACCAAATTAAATTTCATAGAGAAATCTTAAATATTCTGAGGAAAAATAATTTCAACAACCACCCGATGAAGATCAGGCAAGCACAGCTGTCATCAGGAAGACTTAAAAGATCAAGTTTTGTGAAAGAGACAAAAGCACTTCAACGGAAACACCAAGAAATGTTGCCAGCACAAATAGAAGACCCAAACCACACCCTTGATCCTCCACCCTGGGAAAACAAACTAGAGAGCATAGCTATTCGCACCACAGTACCTCATCTCACAACCAAAGATGAACACAGTGATGTGAGCAAGAAGGCCCTGACCCTAGCCATGCTGGAAGAAATGTACCCTCAGGAGACATGGATAAGGATCTACACAGATGGATCAGCCAAAGATGCAATTAGGAGCGGAGGTGCCGGACTGCACATAAAGTATCCAAGCTGACAACATGAGTCAGCTGCAATACCGACAGGCAAACACTGCACAAACTACAGAGCTGAAGTCGAAGCACTGGTCCATGCAGCTAATACCATCAGCAGAACAGCAGACCCTATTGCACAGATTGTCTTTTTATCTGATGCTCGCTCCGTCCTTGAGGCTATCACCAAAGGTCCATGCAGCTAATACCATCAGCAGAACAGCAGACCCTATTGCACAGATTGTCTTTTTATCTGATGCTCACTCCGTCCTTGAGGCTATCACCAAAGGTAAGCTGCCACAACTTGAAGAAGCACTACAAACCATCAAATGCTTTCGGATAGCATTGCAGTGGATCCCCTCACACTGTGGAGTCCAAGGAAATGAGGAAGCAGACAAGATGGCAAAGGTGGGTGCAGAAGAGAATCAGACAGAAAACATGGTTACGCATACAGAAATGAAGACTATCATCAAGTCACTCTATAGAACACCTCAGTCAGAAGATGCCTACCATCATCTCTTGAGGCCAGAGCAAGTGACCATTTTTCGTCTCAGAATTGGACATAACAGACTAAACCAACACATGTACAGGCGGTTCCACCTTACGACATCACCCGCTTGTCCTTGTGGAGAAGCAGAACAGACCACAGAGCACATACTTCAATGTTGCAGTACGTATCAGCTGCTGAGAGAAGAGATCTGGCCTTTGTCAACCTCCTTTCTTGAAAAGCTGTATGGGCCTGTGGAAGAACTGCAGAAAACCACAGATTTCATCTTGAGAACGGCTCTCCATGTGTGATACCGGCGATCGAAAAGAAGAAGAAAAATAATTTTGCTTTTAAAATGTCTCTTTCTCACACAAACATTAACTTTTAGTCGTGTTTTCAAAATCATCATCATCATTATTGAAGGTCATAGAGTTAACATTTTAACCATCAAATTTGTTCAAGAAAATTAAAATTTTCTCATAGAAAATGTCCATTTGCAGACCAAGAGGCTATTTTTGAAAATCTACCATTGAAATTACTGGCTCGATTATCGAGCCAATCATTCCAGTGGTGAATTTTCAAAAATAGTCTACTCTTGGTCTGCAAATGGACATTTCTCAAGACCACTGCAGAAAGCGTTTTTGGCGGATATGAGTGTTAAAGAGTTAACATGACTGTTGTTGAAATATAAAATATTCAGTTTATAGGAAAGCCTGTCCTTATCGGTTTACAGGAGATCAGTGGCTTTTGGAAAAAAATATTTTTAATTTCTCGAACGAAGCTATCTGCTGTGAGGTCTGGCATCTAGGGTTATATGGTCAACATTAAAAACAAGTCAAATCATAATTTAATCCGTTACTGGTCAATGGTCAGGAAAATCTGAACATTTATTTAGTAAATGTTCATTTGCAGGTCGGACTTTTTGAAAATTTACCACTGACATCACTGGCTAGGTTATTGAGCCAGCCATTCCAGTGGTAAATCTTCAGAAATAGTCTTCTCTTGGCCCACAAATGGACAGACTTGACCATTAAAGGAATAACCCACAACCCACAATTCATGAATGAAGAAGAGGAAGTCTGATTGAAGAAACACAACATCTGAATTTAGGATAAATATCTCAACCATATCATCACCAATTTACCCCTCAGAAGTTAGCCGTCAACTCAAATGAATAGAGAACTTAATGTGTCTTATATGTTAAACTAATATGGTGTGAACTAGCAGCATTAGTTAGCTAATGTATACATAGACCAATAGATATATCTAGTTTAAAATATGCGTTATTTATTGTTTACCATGCACTTTAATATGTCCACTTTTTCATGCTCTCTAAGATGCCAATTAGACCTGATCGACTCTTTATTGAAGGCTTCCAGTAAACTGTCAATCAAATCAAATTTTCCTAATTTAGGTTGTGGTTTATTGTCTTAGCCACTTTTCAAACTTATGCACTAGAAATGCTAAACAGCTTGTATTTTAAATCTTAGTTGTGACCTGCAACAAGTTGATCTGTCAAATTTGTTGCATTTCTGATAATCCTGTCTATTTTGGAACGATAGCACCTTGCACTTATTTACTTCTCTTTACAGCTGTTTTGTAGCCAATCAGTTTGCCGGTCTGGGAGGCGTGATCATTCCTGCGCTATTGATGGTGGTGATTGCTGGTATTGTGTTTGTACAGGCTTACCAGGTGTATGCACAATGGCAGTCTTATGATGATGTCTACAGGGGAAGATATAACTCAGGAGGTTAGTCTATCATTAAAGCTGAGGAGACAGTAATTGGGAATATTCTGTGTAGATTCATCTCTTCTCTTAGTAAACATTATCTTGCCGTAACACTTTAACACTCAAGCTGCCTAAAACTGACTTCTGCAGTGGCCATTTTCTATGAAGAAATGGAAATTTTCTTGAACAAATTTGAGGGTTAAATAATGCCTCCACATAAAGAACACATTCATTTTCACAAAATCAAGGAACCAATGGATATAACCAATGGATTTGACCAGCCATAAAAAAGATCTGTTTATAAAGGACAGCTTTACATGGTCCCAATCATTTCTACACACAATATATAGTACTGTGATTGACAGAGGATATCGGTGATGTCATTGTGATGATTACATTTTAGTTTTTATTTTCTCTTCTCCAGAGGTTCGCTCTCTGCTAGTGCTATGGTCGCTTATCCTGATTACGTGGGTATGGGGAGGACTGCATCTTGTCTATGGTCAATTTTGGATGCTCGTTGTATTCTGCATATTCAACTCGGCACAGGTAAGATGATACTGAAGTACTGCTAAAATTTGTTCTTCTCCCACCCCAGCACCTTACATCTGCAGGAACACATTCCTTATGGGTGACAATGATCTTTTGATGTCAAAATGAAGAGGGCTCTTCGAAACCTCACAAGGAGACCATACACACAAAGTTTGGTGTAGATCCCTTTCGTAGAATTTATCATCCAAAAATACTGCAACATTTCTTTAATTTCGTCATATATGTTTTCTGTGCCAGCCATGGTTTAAAGACATCCTGCAGCTGAAATCAGTCCTTCTTCCGGCACAGTTTCTTGTCCTCTGAGAGTCTAGCTCCCAAGAGAAACCTCCAACAAATGCATGGTGAACAAACCTTCTACTTCGAATAATACTTACCAGATGTACTAGTATGATAATGTCTATTATCTAGTCTAGCTCAAAATAAACAATTAAAAACTCCACACTCTCCTGGTCCTCCCCATACTGTGTCCAGGAATTACCATAGCCGCAGTTACCGAGTCAATTCCCAATCACAGTCAGATTCGTCTATTTTGCTGACTTGGCAAGTCGCATGTTTTTCTGAGCTCTAATTGTGCAATTTTTAGCAGATTTAAGCGTGTTATTCATGATTCATTGCTGGCTTCATGGAAGGAAAGGGAAAGTCATCACAGAGGTAGGTTGTATCAATCTAGAATTTATACATTCATGCCATAATGACTGATTAAAATTTCCTTAAATTGGCACATTATTTTAGAATGGTAGGCATTGTTGGAGTCACTCCGGTACTCGTTAACTGTTTAATCTTATCCGGGTACTCGGTTAATTTCTCTTGCGACTCGGTTCCTTCCAAGATGGATGCGCCCTTAGTCAAGATGGCGGCGCCCATGATTAACGTTTTGTTTTGGCTTGGCGTGTCTATGCACTCTGTTTTATGCCGATCTTTAGCTCTCGCTTCAATGACGAGGGTGTTTGTAGCGATCTTGGCTATTTTAACGTTAGTTAATTACCAAGTTGTGTTTATGAATTTTCACTCAAAAAAGTTTCAAATATTTCCTGCCTAAAGACTTGATTATCGTTAATCTAAGAGAAAGTTAATGTTTCTAAGTAATTCTAAATTACAATCAAGTCAATTGTGCGTGTTGCTCGTCATCGTATGTCATGTGCAGCATATTAATTTTTACTCTGTGTTCGCAGAAAGCCAAGAACCAGGACACGCTGTGTCAGAAGTGTAATCGGTTCATGAAGCGCAAGTACGCGGGTCATCACTGTGTGGCTTGCGCGAAGTGCAAGGTTGGAAGTTCTTATGATGTGTTCGCAAAGTGGTCGTCGGAGTTGGTGGCGGAGTTCGATCATGATCGACGTGCGCATTTGAAGAGGATTGCAAGGGATAAGGCGGCCAAGCTGGATCAGGCATCAGTAAAAGGTCTTGAAGAGTGTCTGAACGAGTGTATGGCCTCAGCATTGGGTGTATGGGCGGCCCAGTTCAAGGCGATGTTTGAGTCCTTCCAGTTCACAGTCCCGGCGATGCAGGCTGGTGCAGGACAACCTATCGGTGATCCGGCCAGTTCTGTGGAGGGACAAGCACCTGTCCTTCCTCCGGTCTTGGCTCAAGAGCCGACGGCGGAGGAGGAAGATCTGCTTATGGAAGATTCCGGCATGCCAGATCTTTCAGTAGGGGTAGAACCGAGTATGTCCCAAGGGTCTCCCTGGGGTTTTGTATGGGTCTGCCAGTCGGCTGGTGATGTCGACGTTCCATCAGGCATATTTAACCCGGACTTCATTAAACTCACATTGTCGGTGGAGCCGTGTTTTTCGGTTCCCGTCGGCATTCCGGCGGCGGTAGGTGCGGCTCCTCTCGGAGTTCCGTTGTCTGCCGGGGTAAAAGCGGCTGTAGTCTCGGCTCCTGTGCTGGAGTCGATGGACTGCGGTGAATCTGTGTCCGGCAATTCGCTGGATACTGGTGCCGCAAGTAGTCGGGCTATGGACTCACTTCATGGCAGAAGGAGTGAGGTCCATGGTTCTCAGCCTGGGTCGTCGGTGGCCTTCTCATCTAAGGGTGAGAAGGAAGATGAGAATGGTAGTCCATTGATGGACGAATCCTCATTCTGCACCGAAGCTGAATGGGTGCAGGTCCTTGGCTGGATGTCCGACCGTCTCAGGTTGGCATCGGATCAAGGATCTCAGCGCGATGGAGCGGATGTCAGAGCGAGCGGCTAGCGCTCTGTCAAGTGGCTCTTCAGCCATGCCGACGCTCCCCTTGGACACGCAGAGTTCTGACATGTTGGAAGTTGCGGCGTATTGTCTGGTTCAGCCAGATTATTCATTGCCCAAGGCCCCAAAGGGGATAAGGAGTAGGGTCCGCTTTCCAGACCAGGACTATCATCAATATGCCCAGGTTCCACGGCTTCCCGTCAGGGAGAGAGAGGCATTGAATAGGCCGTTGGCTGGTAAATCGAAGGGTCATTCTCGTCCCCTAGTTTCCCAGGCTAATAAGGATCCGTTTAATGAGCTAACGCTCGTTAAGGATGCGGCGAGGGCAGCTATGGCTGCACTCTCGCACAGCTGTACCGTCCTGCAGGGAATGCTGACCTGCGTGGCGGAAGGTGAGGAGGTGCCAGAGGCTGCTCCCGGAGTTATCCGGGACACCATGCGCTTGTCCCAGGATTGCCTAGCCAGGGTAATCACCAGATCTTTGGCGGAGCGACGGAGAATGATTCTCGATTGTGTAGAACCAGGACCTGATATGAGGGCTGCATTATCTTCTGCGCCTTTCATTGGCCCAGGCTTGTTCGGCGGCTCGGCACGACAAGCCTTATCCAAGGTCGCGTCAATGGTCGCAGAGCAGGAAGTAGTCGGCAAGTCGTGGAAGTCGAAGAAGAGGACTCAGCTGCAGCAGTCCTATAAGCAGCATCAGCAAGAGCAACAGAGGCAACGCCAGAGATCGCCATCCCGTCCGTCTGGCCGTGATGCCCATCTGGCATCCGGATCACAGGGACCTGGCCGTTCATCCTCATACAAGCCCTCTAATAAGAGGCCGTATGAGGAGGACAGGAAGGGTGGCGGTTCGGGTCGCAGCGGTTATCGTTAGGATAGCCGTGGCGGTGGTCCCGGACCGTCATATTCCAAGAAACCGTGGAGGACGGTCCTGACGGGTTTCCGGCGGGTTCCTTTCCAGTGACGTCAGGAACGAAGGGAGTCGAGAATCTTCACCTAAGCGAATTAGTGTCTTATCGTGCAATATCGACCGCCAGCTGTGTGCAGATTCCTACCGTCGGAGGCAGACTTCAGCTGTTCTCAAACCAGTGGGAACAGGTCGTGCAAGATTGTTTAGTCTGTCAGTGGTTAAGAAACGGCTACGAACTGGACTGGCTCATCCGTCAATCATTAGTTCCGTTAACATCGACTCCAGTTTGGACTCCCGTTCCGAGGGAATCCGATCGTCTAGATGCCATTTGCTCAGAAATCAAAGATCTTCAGCAGAAGAACGCAATTCATCTAGTCCACAACCAGTCCTCCCTAGGCTTCTATTCGATGATGCTCCTCATTCCGAAACGTACCGGAGGTTGGAGACCAATTCTCAATCTCAAACCGTTGAACAAATTTATTCTTTCTCCAAAGTTTCAGATGTTGAGACTGTAGCAGCGGTTATGACGGGACTGAGAAAAGGCATGTGGGCAGTATCAATAGATCTGAAGGATGCATATTTTCATATTCCAATGTCAATTCCTTTTCAGAAATACCTTCGCTTTGCATTTCAAGACAATGTCTGGGAATTCAATGCGCTTCCGTTCGGTCTGACCACAGCTCCGAGGGTCTTCAGCAGTGGTTCTCGCCATGACTTCTTATCTTCGCAGGAGAAACATAGCTGTTCACACTTACATAGATGACTGGCTGCTGAAGGCGGGGAATCCAGTCACTCTGCGCAACAATCTTCAGGTAGTCCTAGCCTTACTAAAGGATCTAGGATGGATTGTGAATCTAGAGACATCAGAATTGACTCCATTCCAGGAGTTTGTTTATCTGGGAATTTCTTTCAATCTCAGGGACGGCGTAGCTTTTCCGGCAGAGAGCAGAGTCAAGAGTTTGATTGCGGTACTGGAGTCAGTTTCTCTAGAAGCATTTCTGGCGGCGCGCCAATTTCTCAGGATACTGGGTTTACTAGTGTCTCTAGAGAAAGTGCCTCCTTATGCGGCACTCAGGCGCAGGCCGATTCATATGTATCTAATGTCATTCTGGTCTCAGAAAACGGATCCGTTATCTCTTGAGAATTCCAGTAAAAGAACCATTGATATTGCACCTTCAGTGGTGGTTATCAGAACAGAATCTCCTGCGAGGTGTTCCTCTACAACCGCAGATGTCCATCTTCACAGATGCGTCGACGACGGGTTGGGGAGCGGTATTGGACGATCAGTCAGTGTCAGGGGAATGGGATCGGACCAATGCGCAGAAACATATCAATGTTCTCGAATTATTAGCGGTGACATTGGCACTTCGAAATTTCGAGGGCTTAATCCGAGACAAAATTGTCCTAGTCAGGACAGACAATTTCAACAGTGGTGTCTTATTTGAACCGCCAAGGCGGCACAAGATCACCAGAGTTGTGTATGATGATTTGGGACCTTCTGCTGTGGTGTCAAGAGAGGAATATTATTCTTCGGGTAGCACACATTCCAGGAAGATTGAACATCCTAGCGGATGCTCTCAGTCGAAGGACGGTTTGTCATCGGACGGAATGGCAGCTCAACCAATCGGGAGCAGAGGTTTATATTCAAACATTGGGGCAAACCAAATGTGGATCTATTTGCGATGAAACAAAATGCAAAGATGGTCACCAATCCCGGACCCGCTAGCTTTAGCAGTAGACGCACTGGGGATAAGTTGGAAGTGAATGTACGCGTATGCGTATCCTCCAACGATTCTCATCCCAAAAGTTCTGGCAAAGATAAGAGAGGGTGTCTGCCAAGTACTTCTGATCGCCCCCATTGGCCAGGCTGATCATGGTTTACGGATCTGCTGGACCTTCTGGTCTGCAATCCAATCTCTCTTCCAGACAGAAGAGATCTAATTTCTCAACAAGGGTCCGTATCTCCACGGCAAACCGGAAATGTTCAAATTGACTGCGCGGATGTTGTCAAGCAACGTGCAATTAAGGGTGGATTTTCTGAGCAAGCAGCGAAGTTTGCCGCTTCAGCCAGAAGAGGGTCAACCACAAGAACATATAATTATAGAATCAAGAAATTTGCAGAGTGGTGTAAGGGAAGAGATATTGATCCCTTTGCTGCATCTGTTCAACACGTAGCAGATTTTATCTGTCATTTATACGATGTTGACAAACTTGTACCTTCAACCCTAGTAGCATATAAGGTTGCATTAGCTTCAGTCGTTCCCAGTCTGGCCATTGAAGGAGTGGAGAATGACACTTTAAATGAAGTTATTAAACGAATGAGCAATTTGCGACCTAGACAGCCAATTCCTATCCCAGCATGGAATCTATCTCTTGTTCTACAGGTTTTAGGGCATGCTCCCTTTGAACCGATTAGGTCTATAGATATTAAACTGTTAACTATTAAGTCAGTATTCTTGGTTGCAGCAGCGTCGGCGAG
This sequence comes from Chaetoderma sp. LZ-2023a, assembly GCA_034401795.1. Classification (NCBI taxonomy): domain Eukaryota; kingdom Metazoa; phylum Mollusca; class Caudofoveata; order Chaetodermatida; family Chaetodermatidae; genus Chaetoderma; species Chaetoderma sp. LZ-2023a. The sequence goes on along the minus strand of CM067360.1, from coordinate 42,676,487 downwards.
GAGAAGCGAAATACATGCGCTTTCTGCCGAACAAGACCGTTTTGTCGTCATGGTGACGGTTTAAGACTACTTCCACGTCTTTGTTTCCTGGCAAAGAATCAGTCACTTAAATATCCAGGACAGCCGATCAATTTGCCAAGTTTAATTAGACATGACCCAAATTCCTCTGCTTGGTGTTCTGTCAGATGTCTGAAAATGTATAAGAAACATACTGAGGAGTGGAGAGATGACCCAAAATCTCTGGTTATGTCTCAAAGCTCCGCATCTTCGTGCCTCGAAAGATACTATTTCTCGTTGGATAGTCGTTGCTATTCAGATGTCGCACAAAATTGCTACAGGAAAGCAGATTGATCGTGCGAATACCCACCAGGTCCGAGCACTAGCAGCATCATCGGCCCTTTATAAGGGTGTCTCATTAGAAGAGGTGATGTCTGTAGCACAATGGCACGCCGAGTCGTCATTCACTAATTTCTACCTTAGCGATATCTCCAGCGCACTTAATCCGGTAGCCGTCGCCAATTTATCGAATCTTAACTAAAGCCACATCCGACCACTATTTCGCACATATCACAAGGTTCTTCCACATGCACTGAACAATGGCTATGCACATGATCCGAGGATGACCGTGGATTGGGCCGAGCTCCTGTGATAAACAAGAAAAGACCAAGCACTCAAAATGGTGAGTGTTTACATTAATTAAGTGACTAATATTAGTTTACTTACAGTTGATTTACCAGACTGAATAAGTAAATAGTCTGGCAAGAGTATCTTATTCTTTCAACAGACATTATACTCATTCCAATTTGAAAGCCTATTCCATATCCTGGGTGTTTTTTCAAAATTAGAAGTTGTAGTAGTTTCTTTGCACTCTACTGGGCTGCCCTAGCTGAGACTTGGGGCTGACACGGGTCTGGTGGGTGTTGCTCCCCGTTTTGACAGCCCTCTGGAATTTGTGCGGACAAATTGAGGGGGGGGGGGAGGAGTGCGGTCTAGACCATGGAAGTTTAGCACTCTAAGAGTCAGATAGTCTCTTCACAACCTTC